>BQNB010006530.1:0-90716 GCA_026074375.1 Tanacetum coccineum | reverse complement strand
ACTCTATTGTACTTTAAGTTTCTAGCGTCTTGCTAGTCTTTTTTTTTTATATATTCCATCTTTGCCGTTCAAAAAAAAAGATAGTAAATACAACTAAATCATACTTTTAGGAAAGTTTTTAGATCATGAAGAGTTGCATAACTGTTTTTAAATGCTCAAAATTAAATGAATAAATTGTTTATAAAGTTATGTTTATTTATTTATATTTTTTTTGAAAAAGTTTTTGATTTGTTAATGTGCAAATTGCATGAAATTTTAAAAGGTAGATGTCGTAGGGCAGGTTAATATTTATAAAACTTTAAAATTTTAATAAACTTTATAAACCTTTTGTAAACCTTTTGTGTTAATAAACTTATCTCTACTCTGGTACAAACATTTTAAAACTTTGTACGTAGTTGTTTCACATAACACATGCTAAGGGTGAGCAAAAAAAACCGAAAAAACTGAAACCGAACTGAAAACTGGAAAAACCGAACCAAAATAACCGAACCGAACTAGAAACCGGCGGTTTGATTTTTTATTTTTCAAATAACCGAACTTTCGGTTCGGTTTCGGTTTTGACATAAAAACCGAACCATAAAAACCGAACAGAACCAATTCCATTAATTAGTTAATTACTATTAGTGTTACTAATTATCTTTTTTTTAGTTCGTGAGCATTGAAAGCGATCTAAACTCTAAAGTACAATAAATCTAAGAGAGCTAACTAAACGTCAAACTATTACAATAACAAACTTTTATATCCTGATTCGATTATTTATGATAATTAAATTACTTGCACACTGTACTATTAGGCTAAAATTAGAAAATATATGTAGAAAATCACACTAAATTGAGAAAACATATTTGGGCCGAATTAGAAAATATATAGAAAATTGTTGGACCAAATTGGCCCAAATACAAACGGTTGTAGAAACCGAAAAACCGAACCAAAAACCGACCGAAACTGGAAACCGAACCAAGAAAAACCGTACGGTTTCGGTTATGGTTATGCAAAAAAACCGAACATTCGGTTTCGGTTTTTGCCAAAAACCTACCCAAACCGAACTGTGCACGCCCCTAACACATGCATTAAATATCTTAAGACTATCAAGAGGTCTAAGGGTTTAGGACCGTTTGCATGCCACATGAATGTGAAATGAAAATCCATTATGGTTGAGATGAAAATAAACTTTTTCAACAATTATAAACATATTCTTGAATGTCCATAGTTGATGCTTTTAATGTATGTTTATAACATTTACTAATTTCATTTAGTAACGAATAAGAGCCTTTATGAGAATTAGTGACAAATTCCATCTATAAATCCCCAATTACTTGTGTAACATTATATAGACTATTTTTTAATTATTTGTGGGTATGCTAAGGGCATCCACTATGAGAGGTCAATGAAAAGTTTTATAACTTACAAAAAGTTTTATAACTTACAAAAAGTTTTCTCTTTTGCTTCAACCATAATGAGCTATCTTTGTGGTATGAAGAGGTCTAAGATCCTAGACTTTTTCATAATTTAATGTATGTGTATTTCATATTGTTATAAAAGGTTTATACATAGTGGTATGATGTTTATAATATCAAAAGGTTTATAAACTTATGATTTGACATGTTATAAACCTATTGAAAAGCTCCACCATTGTGGATGCTCTAAGCGTAAAACTAATCTTTATCGTTACACACTTAAAAGTGCAAAAACTCTTTTGGACAAATTTATTTGACAATTTAAAATTTTCACTCTTATATATGCAAACAATTTTTATATAATGTAAACGTATACTTGTGGAATTTTCATAATAATTGTTTGCTACTCATGGCAGGTCATTACACGAGAAAGAAAAGAGACCAAAGGGTGGCATGACCCGAACACAGTTCTTTGTTATGGTTCTAATCTGCAGTTTCGCTTACTATATCCTCCCAGGATACTTTTTCCAAATACTAACATCAATTTCTTGGGTATGTTGGATCAACCCAAAGTCTGTTCTTGTTAACCAGCTCGGGTCAGGCCAAAACGGTCTTGGAATTGGTTCACTTGGGTTTGATTGGTCTACCATTGCATCGTATCTTGGTAGTCCTTTAGCTAGCCCGTGGTACGCTACTGCAAATGTGGCTGTTGGGTTCTGTTTGATGATGTTTGTAGTGTCACCCTTAGGTTATTGGTTTAATATCTATAAAGCCAAGAACTTCCCATTTTACTCGATGGAACTATTTAAGGCTGATGGTTCACGTTACAATACTACTGCGGTTATTAATTCAAATTTCCAGCTTGATAAAGTTGCTTATGAAAGACAAGGCCCTTTATACTTGAGTACGTTCTTTGCCATGACATATGGTCTTGGTTTTGCTACACTTACTGCAACGATTGTTCATGTCTTGCTCTTCAATGGACGGTATGCTCAATACTTATGAATCTGAACTTGAATTATAACACGTTGTTTTTTGTTTTTGCATAAATACCAACGTTCGTTTTTCTCATTTGCCCCGATTCAGGTCAGTGTACTTATTTTGCATAAATTAAATCTTTATGTAGTTTTTGCATATGAAACTAACCCATTACGTAAAGATTTTAATTTGTATATACATAAAGTTCACATTTTCGTGTAATAATCATCGTTTTTGAAAGCTGGTTTTCAAGTTTTTTTGCTACAAAGTGGCTCCAAACTAAAATGATTAAAATGGGGCAAATCCAAAAGTACGTTGGTAATCTATGCAAAAAAATAGATCCTTTTATTATGCTTAACGATAAATGACACTTTTTGTATTTATATGTGATCAGGAATATACGTGATAATATGAAGGTATTCAAAAATTCCAAGACTAAGAAAGTTGATGTACACACAAGGCTGATGAAGGTCTATAAACCAGTGCCGATGTGGTGGTTTCTTGTTATTCTCGTGTCAAACATAGCTCTTATTTTATTCGCTTGCCAGTATTACGCTGATACTCTTCAGTTGCCATGGTGGGGTGTCTTATTGGCTTGCGGTATCGCTATAGTCTTTACCCTGCCCATTGGTATTATCACTGCCACCACAAACCAGGTATATAGATGTATATTTTGTCTTTTTAGGTCACATTTGTTCGTTTTAAACTTGAAATTTATGACCGATTTACAGCAGACTTAATCTCAATTATTTCAGATCTGTAGCATTTGACATCAGTTTTGAGTCCATTATTAGTTTCATAACAATTTTTTGTCATAAGTCATCCAAAAACAAAAGTTGAAGTTGTAGTATATTTGACTAGAATTCTACACATTGTTGTAATTTTTCGTTTTGGACGGCTTTTTAACTATTGTATTGTCGAACAGACACCAGGCCTGAACATTATCACTGAGTATATGATCGGTTATATGTATCCTGGACGTCCTGTTGCAAATATGTGCTTTAAAGTATATGGATATATCAGCATGATTCAAGCTTTGACTTTTATACAAGATTTTAAACTCGGACACTACATGAAGATCCCACCTAGAGCGATGTTCATGGCTCAGGTAAAGCATATATAAAATATGTTACTATTTATATAATATAGTTGTTAATGTAACCATACTTACGATGTATTTGTGTAAATTTATAGGTCTTAGGAACAATCATATCCGTCATTGTGTATCAAGTGACTGCATGGATGCTAATGGGGAGCATCCCTAACCTTTGTAACACTGAACTGCTACCAAAAGATAGTAACTGGAAGTGTCCAATGGACCATGTATTTTATGACGCTTCTGTAATTTGGGGGCTTGTTGGTCCACGAAGAATCTTTGGTAACCTTGGTGTTTACTCAGCAATCAACTGGTTTTTCTTGGTTGGAGCCGTTTTGCCTTTTATTCCTTGGTTAGCTCACAAGTGGTTCCCGAATCAAAGATGGATTAAAATGATACATTTCCCAGTGTTATTGGGCGCTACTGCAATGATGCCACCTGCTTCTGCTGTTAACTACACGAGTTGGATCCTTGTGGCGTTTCTTTCAGGTTATGTGGTTTTCAAGTTTTACCCGAATGTATGGCAACGGTATAACTATATTCTTTCGGGCGGTCTTGATGCTGGAACGGCTTTCATGAGTATCTTTTTATTTTTGGCACTGCAAACGACTGGTGTTTCTGTTACTTGGTGGGGGAATAACGGTGAAGGCTGCCCGCTTGCTACATGTCCAACTGCAAAAGGTGTTGTTGTAGCTGATTGCCCTGTTTTCACTTAATTCTAGTCTCATTAGTTAGATCTTGTCAATTTGTTCGTTATTACTGGTTTTGCAACTTTTTTAGGTGTTTTTACGTTGACTGGGTCGTTTTTAGCAGATTGATGGATATAAATATCTTGTTTAGGTGAATTTTATTGATGGATTATAATTTAAGTAATTAGGCTTATCATTGTAATTATGTTATTTTAGTTTTATCTGTTCTATCAATGTGTTGTTTACTGTTAGTTCTTGAACTCTTTGAGGTTTTTCGATATCCTTTTTACTGTTAGTTTTTCAACTTTTACATTAGCGCCACACAAGTATTGAAGCTATTGGTATTCCAACCAAGTGATTCGAGTTTTGTTATATCAAATCTGAAAAAGAAAACTAGAAAGGCATGCATTATGATGAATACTTCACTCGTATATTTGTTTTTCCAAAAAATTCTTAGGTAATTTTCGTTGTCGAGTGTTAAGGTGGATTTTATTCACATCACATTCAAGTAACCAAGCTTACAAGAGTAATTATGTTCTTGCTATTCAAATGAAATTTATTTATTATTGAATTTCAAAGAATTACACTGAATTTATACAATGAATAAATTTGAATTTATACAAATGTAGAAAAAAGAGCTTATCGAAATATTAGAAAAAAGATGATTGTTCATTTAGTACATTCAAATGAGCCAAAATCTTAGCAGCAACAGATTTCATACCACTGTTTCCTCTTTGTGTAATTTCGACTAATGGCATCTGAGCCAATGTTTTATACTTCTGTTTATATTCCACCAACCGAAATATCCTTTCCAACGACACCAAAGCCTTTTCTTGCAACTTTACACACGGTGAACTCAATAACTTGACGATTTTCACAATCACATCACAGCCTTCCAACACCTTACTACCCTTCTGCAATAGCTCCCCTTCGACTAAAGTCAGTAATGCATCTAGAGCAGCTTCACATGCACCAAAATCTGGTTCATCAAGTACTTTTGCAAGCGGGATTATGGCATTCGCTTCAATAAGACAAAATGACGACTCGATTGCACATGTTCCAGCATGGACTACACAACTTGTGTCGGGTGACGACATACAACAACTAAAGAAATTTTTTTTTGGCCCCACGGGTACGCTTAGAGTGTTGGAATTTTCTGAAAAATGCTTGAGTGAAATTGCGATATTTTGTTTGGTTTTAGTACTTCCCGTATCTAGTAGTTTTATAATGATTGGGATAATACCAGTTTCCGCCACTTCTTTTTGAAGTTCTTGATTAGTTGAATGTGTGAATCGGCAAAGAGCTCCTGAAGCACTATCTATCATGAGTTCGGTTTTCTGAGACCGATTAGAAAGGATGGAAATGATCACTTGAAGTGCTCCTGCATCAAGAATCCCTCGAGTCGTTTGAGGGTATTTTGGAAGATTTGAAATGATTTCCATTGCTGCCACACTCTCTTCGATGTCATCAGAAGTCTTAATGATTTTAACCAAAGTCTCAATGTATTTAACACCCACGTGTTCTATGAAAGTTTCATCATCACCGTCTTTTGTTAAGGTAGAGAAGAGTTTCACAGCATTTGATCGGACATTTTGGTTTTCGTGTTCGCATAGCTGAACTAGTACTTGGACAGAAGAAATCTGATGAAAGTGAGCAAAATTAAGTACTAGTTGACTATGAGTGGCAAAACGGGTGGGTCAAATGGGTCCAGACAGGTGGACTGGAATACTATTAGTCTAAAATTTTGAATCATTTTAGAAAATCGTTAGTGGTGGCTGCTTACAAAAACTATTTTATTACAACAATAATGTAATCCTTGAATAAAAGGATCTAGAGGACTATGCTTTAAAAATAAACTTTGGACCTCCAATCCTTTTGACCCGTTACTTCCTGTTAGGGATAATTAGATAAAACACAACCCCCATCAACCCATTGATAAGTAAGTGGGTTGAAAGTGAAGTTGAAAACGCACCTTCCGTAAAGTATTCCTGATGTTCAAACCAGAAGAAGATTGGCAAGCTGCAATAAATGTTCTAAGAACATTTTGTTGCACATTTGGTCCATTTAATGAAATGAGCGAAAATAATTTAAAAACGTCTTCTTCAGATTCAAGAAAAGGAACCTCTCCATGATCGGATTCACATAAATTCAACGATAACGCCAGATTCATAATCGTGCCAACAACTTTTTCAACCAGGGTCGGGATTGACAAACTGTCACGGAAAAGTATTCCAAACAAAATCTCTGATGCACCATGTTTGATTATTTTTACTCTATTTTCTGGCACACTAGAAAGTTTCTCAAGGGCTAAAATGGCTGCGGTTTTCATATGTATATCAATGTGAGAGAGCATTGCAACAAGTGACTCTAACGTGCCAGTAGTACAAACCATAACTTTTCCATGATCAGTCATCTCAAGTTCTGCTAATGTTTCAGCCATCATCTGTTGAACACTTTCAGACCCTGTGTTTATTCAACATAAAAAATAAATTTTATAAGTTAATACGTATATATTAGTTGTTAAGCTTAGACCTCAATGAGTCAAAGGTCAAAACCGATCCCGTATATTGTCTTAATATAACGACTCATGTTTTTTTACCTGTAGAAAGGAGGTGAAGTAAAGGTCCAAAATAATTAACCTTCGCCATCTGCACAATATTTTCATGAAGAAAAGAAAGAGTCTCCAAAAGTTGTTTGGCATCACTGGCAACTTGAGGATCATCACTACCCGATATGGTCACAAGAAGTAGTATGCAGCCTTGACTATTGCCAATTATATTTCTTGCCATATCGTTGTCTGATAATACCAAAAGTAAATGCAATGCCAATTTACTTTCTTCGATATTTCGTGCAAGTGAGCACACAATTAATTTGATGGCATTATCCGTTTTCGCTATGTTTTCCTGCACGTTACCAATGGGACAAAAGTCAGTTAAATTTTATTACAACCATACAAATTCCCAAGCTGTTTTATGCAAATATATACTCATAGATCATTATTGCTTTATACTGTTTTCAGAATCAAAATTTATTTATTGCCACCCCTCCGCCCACCACGCCCGCCACCCCTAACACCACTCCCCACACTGCCCGACCCCCCACCACCCCCCACACCCCACCACAACCCAACCAACCCCGCACCCACTCCCAAGGCCTAACCCTGATCCCACCCCCCCCCCCTAACGCCCGCCACCCCCCCTAGCAGCTCCATCCCGACCTCTCCAGAAAACCATCCCCCAACTCCCACAACCTTAACAACCCCACCCACAAACAGCCCCACCAACCGCCCGCCTCCTACACCACAGCCACCCCCAACCCCACCCGCACTCCCAAACCATCCCAATCCCCGCCCCCAATCACCCGCACCACCCCCCCAAGCCCAAATCCTACACCCCCCTCCTCCTCGTTCACCCCCCCCACCCCCACCATCCCACCCTCCACCCCCAACATCCACCCCCCCCCCCCACCGCCCCCCCGCCCGCACGCCCACAGCACGTACCCCCCCCACTACCACTCCCCCACCTTCAAACTGTCTCCCGCCACCCCCACCCCCCCCCCTCCACCCCCACACCCCCACCCACCAAATCCCGCTCCCCACCTACTCACCCACCCACCCACAGCCAATTAGCCACCCCTTCAACACACACACCCACAACCAACCACCACACTCCCTTCACTCCACTCCCCCCACCACTCCCCCACCCCCCCCGACCCCCCGATACGCAACGTTACCCCCACACTCCCAACCTCCCACCCTTCTTCCCCTCCGCTGCCCCCAACCTGCCTCACGAAATCACCCCCCACCCCTCTTACCCCCCCCCAACCTCCCACATCCCCTCCCCCCCCTCGCGACCAATTCCCACCCACACCCCCTTCAACCACGCCCACCAACTCACTCCCACCACACTCCCCCCATGCCCCCTCGTCCACCCCATCCTAACCCCCCCTTATCCATATTACATTAAGTTTAAACCAGCCCGCCCTCACCCTCCCTCACCCCAACATGAAATCTTCACCACCCACCTCCAGCCACCTCACTAACCACCCCCAGCACCCCCCACCCACAATTCCCCTTACCCGCACCACACCTATGCAATATCCAAGCCTAACTCACATCATCCAATTCCACCGGCATCCCATCCACCCCGCCCACCCCCGACCCCCACACACACAACCGCCCAACCCCGCCCCCACCATCTACACTACCCATCCCACACCCATCCATCCTCGCGACCTCTCAGGCCACGAGCCCCCACCCCCCTACCCCACCCCACTCCCCCACCCCCCCCAAACCACCCCCTCCCCCACCACTTATTACACACCCTCATACCGTGACAACCCATACAACAACACCTCAACGCTACAGCCCATATGACCACCCCCCCCCCTAACAACAACTTCCCAATTCCTTCGACCCACCACACCCCCCATCCTAACTCAACCAACCCTACCCACCTACCCACTCAGTCACCCACCCCAAATCCGCCTCGCAACCCCCCCTCGCCAACCACAACCACCCCTTCACTTCCACGCAAACACCACCTCCGTCCCACAACCACCCAACCCCACACCCGTACTCCCCGCCCTCCCCCGCAACGACCCCATCCGCCCACCACGCGACCGACACCCCACTCCCGCCTCCCTTACCCCCACACCATATCCCCACCACCCCTCCCCCGATTGTACCCCCCCACACCGCCCACAATCTCCAAAAGTTGTTTGGCATCACTGGCAACTTAAGGATCATCACTACCCGATATGGTCACAAGAAGAAGTATGCAACCTTGACTATTGCCAATTATATTTCTTGCCATATCGTTGTCTGATAATACCAAAAGTAAATGCAATGCCAATTTACTTTCTTTGATATTTCGTGCAAGTGAGTACACAATTAATTTGATGGCATCATCCGTTTTCGCTATGTTTTCCTGCACGTTACCAATGGGACAAAAGTCAGTTAAATTTTATTACAACCATACAAATTCCCAAGTTGTTTTATGTAAATATATACTCATAGATCATTATTGCTTTATACTGTTTTCAGAATCAAAATTTATTTATAAAAAAAACAAAAATGGACAAAAACTTGTTTGAGCGTCAACCCAAACCAGCCCATTTCAACCAGTACCATACAAATGACCCATGTCAATCTGTGCTAAAAAGTTTCTCATTACAACCAGAACCCGTTTTGACATGTAACCTAATCTGCCCTATCCTTGCCACCCTTGATACATAATCATAACAACTTGACAGAAACGTGTTTGTTGGGCCAACCCAACCTGGCATGTTCCGATCTATACTAAAAAGGACCCATTTCAATCAGAACCCGCTCTGGCCCTTTACCTAACCCGCCCGACCCTAGTCGATTTAAAAACACATATTACATGCATACCTTCCGTTCATCATGGTCGGTTGCAAGGATACGAAGTATGACTAGAGCATGGGATCTAATTTTTCTATTCTTAGTAGCAAGAAGCGAAACAAGAACTGGCAAATAGTCCTCCATCATCATCCACTCTTGGTGAAGTTCTCTTTCCAAACACAAATCTTTTAATTTCCCTAACGACGCAACAACATCTTCCTCATCATTGGAAACAATCCTCGACTTCATAGACCCAATGAAAATCATGGTATTCCTGTCTCGCCACTCTTCTATTGACTGACGAAGTGTCTTGTTTGTTCTCAGACCCGACACTTTCAATGGCGTTTTAGTAATTGGACACAAATCATTTCCTTCTGATAACCATTTTTCTATCGCATGTCTCTCAAAACTATGCCCAGATGGCGTTTCAACTGGATCTTCCATCACTTCACACGTTATTGGACAGTAGAACGATTGAAGTGGCTCCAATGGTTGCCTTCCTAAAGAATTTCGCTTACTAAAATACTTCTTTTCTCGCTCTTCTACCGTTGCTAAGATATCAGCTTTTCCTAACAATGCCACAATTTGTTCGGCTTGTAAAGTATTTATGTTTTCCATCTCACGTTTGAAGTCTTCATACTCTTGTCTTAATACCGTCTGTTCGGTTGAGATCCCCACAGCATCTGCAATGGATTTAAGCAAATTATTTGCGTAGGATTTGTCAAGGTTTCTTTCCCGGATACCCAACTCAATTTTCTCATTAAGTTCTAACTCTTTGGATGTTTCACGATACTTTTCTTCGAGCATGAGGTTTGATAAGGCGAGAATCTCTTCACTTAAGCCATTGTTCGAGATCAAAGGAGGAAGAAGCTTTAGAGCAGCACTAATTTCTTTCGTGTGGTTTTCTAAGCCTGTGACGATTTTCTTGGAGTTGAGTAACAGGTAGATTTTGTTTTTTGTGGTGCATTCTAGAGCGAGTGTGTTGGTACTGGAAATATGTTTGGTAAGAAGATGAATGGCACTTTTCAAGGTTTCGGAATCTTCGATGTTGCATTTGGTTAGTTCTGGCAAAATAATTTGTATTTTTCTCAAGTATGACAAAAGTTTGTTGAAATTTTGTTTTTGGATTGGGGTGGATTGTGTAGCTTGGATGGTGTCGAGTGTTGTTGAGATAGCAACGCTAACAGTGTCGTTAGAACTCATGATCTAGAAATGTAAGCAGCTGCGGATTTGAGAGCATAACCTGCATTTAGTATCAAAAAATCACATTATTTGCGGTGAATCATTGCTACTTGAAGCTGTGGTAACGTGTATCGTGTTGGGAAAATTGCTCAATAAGTAGTTTTAAACACGCATCCAAACGCCCCTTAAGTTGTGATAGCTTGGATATGGTATCCAAAGGGGTTAACACAACTTGAAAATCGGTACCAAGAAACATTACACGCACATATATCTAGGGGGCGCTTCGGAATGCTTATTATAAACTGCTTATTGTAGAGTAGAATAAGCAAATGATCGGTTTTTATCAAAAGACTAAAAATTGCTTATCTCCTAAGAACGACCTTAAAACTGCTTATCACTTCCAAACATACAGTTAAAAAAAATTCTCGACTTAAAAAAACCTCAAAAATGATTATGATCGATAAGTTCAACCTATGGGTACGAAACATGTAACACACTACATTTAAACATTTGAAACCAAACCCACATATAGCACATACCACGTGGTCGAGATAATTTCAACCTATTAGAGCGTGTTTCATGTTTGGCATTGCGTTATCAGAATAATTATCTTATTAGTGCATTCTCATTTTTCCACTTGCGGATAATCAATATACAAATTCGTTTAAGCATGATTACGATTAACTTACTATTTTAGGGTCAACTAATCTAATCTACTTTTGAATAAAACTAATTCTCATATTCGAGTTACAGTATTTACTATCAAAAACCTTAGATAATCCAAATTATCAAACATTAAAAAAAAAAACTGACTATCTAATCTAAGACGCTATCTCCCCTAACCCGGTTTGTTACGGCTGATTATCTTATTTCGCATTCTTCTATTCCACATGTTCATTTTAAGAAAATGCAACGTCAAAGACCCATGTTGGGTGTGCAAACTCAATCCCACGTCGATAAAAACAACACTTTCAAAGTTAACATACAATCTTGGTGGGCTACTCCTTCTATCGCCAATTAGTTTTAGAGCGGATTCTGGCCGTAGTTTTTTTTTAGAACGGCAATTTTTTCACATCTTATCTCACAATATATTTCACACATGACTCCAACGAGGATTGAAGCCACATACCACTAGACCAAAGGCTTTGGGTTGCGATTCTGGCCATAGTGATCCTAAGTTCCTAACAACCCATCACAAGAATCTTAGCAACTAAACAAAACCTTAATGCAACAACAACCAGACACACATATATGCAAAAACTTAATCCACAAATCACAAAATAAAAAACACATACATTAAATTTTCTGCAAAATATAAAAAAAACATACCAAACTAATATCTGATTAGTGATTAGTAAAGATTGGATGCAGTTGCTAACATCTAGGAACAAGAGTTAAATAGTGAATATAATTGGTTTCTATAAATGCAATCAACAGTTTGAAGTAGTTTATAGTAAACCAAGTGGGCTTTGAATTCCATTGACTTAAAAGTCTTTGCAAACAATTCTTTATATTATATTTTACGCGGTTTGGACATGAAGTGGTACCACCAAAGTAGTTAGACCTTTTCCCTCCTTTTTTTAACTTCCTGTTTTCTACAAGTCTTTGTCCAATGGAAGAAAAGTTTTTACTATTTATGGAAGTTTTTAAACGGGTTGGTTTGATCCGTTAAACTTGAAACTAGTTTAGTCATTGGAAACCGGATCAAAGAAAAATCCAATTGAACCGCGAATCATGCTCGACCAGGTGTACTAGAAAACCTATCTTTAAATCATTTTTTTTATAAAATAAAAAAATTACATTATTTCAGAGTTTTCAATGAGATTCGATCTTATAGAAAAAGAAATTAGACCAATCAGGTAGCTTGATTTTGACACACAGACAAAATCATGCGATCTGATTGGTTAAAAATGTCAAAACTAAATCGATTTTTGTCAAAACTGAAAAAATTAGTGGAGAAATGTGGAGAAAAAAGCATAAAATATATGTGTAAAATTTATGAAAAACAAAAAACTTAACAAAAAGGTAATTAATAAAAATTTAGTGGTTAAATTTTAAATAAATTATATTAAGTTAAGTGAAACTTATAGGGTGTGTTTAGTTGAGGAAAAATATCTTATTTTTCTAAGAAAATTTTCATTTGAGAATGGAAAAACTGAAAACTTGTTTAGTCGCATTATTTTTCAATATTTTTCAAAAAAAAGGAAATTCTCATTTTCCTAATTTTAAATAAAAAAAGAGAAAATCACATTTTACTAATTTCCATTTCTAAAAGGAAAAAATACAACTCCCATCTAAACAAGTTTTTAAAATTCTCAACTTTTCTCTAGAGAAGAAAAACTATTCCTTTCTTTAGGAATTTATAAACAGAAAAACATAAAAAAAAATACAACTAAACACCACCATAATTTTTTATATTTTTTAATAACTTTCGAAGATAAACAAATATCCCCTTAAACTTTATACCCTCTAGACTTCATACTTTAAAAATATAACATATATAAAATCTATTTAAAGTTTATATAATGATATCAGAAAAAACATATTAAACTCGTATATTGTGTACAACATGATATTAATAGGTAAATTTGAACAACAACATCAACACTCATGTGAGTTAAACAAAGTTAAATATTTCATCCAACAAATTCTTTACAAAATATTAATCGATATTAATCAATGTTTGAAAAACCGGTTTTTAATTGACCCAGTCGAGCCACCGGGTCACAGTTCAACCGGGTTTATCGGCAAGATCCGGCTTCCGGTCACCCGACCGGTTCACAGTTCAACCGACCGGGTCAACCCGTGTTTTAAAACACTGATATCAATACATAATGATTTTTTTTTGTAAAACCACGTGCATAATTATTAGTTGTACCAATATCACAATTACAAAACATTAAACAGAAGAATTTTTCATATGCCCGTATATTAAATTAAAATTTTAAAATAAATTTAAATTATGTGTAGGCGACGTACGTGTACGTAACTTATAACTAGTTTATATAAGAAAGGGGGGTTTGGATTTTGAAAAATTAAATCATTTTTTATTAAGTAATAATTAAAATTAATTTACATTAACCTTTTTTAAAAAAATCAAAAAATAAAATAAAAGCTAATTCCCTCTTGATTTAAATTTAAAAGAATTGAGTTTCAATTATGATGTAAAAAGAATATAAAATACACATGTACTTGCACCTCACTGCGTACATGATGGAACCTACCGTCGAAGCATAAGTAATCACTTTCATTTCGCTTCACCTTGCGTGTGTGGAGGTGTACCTGACGACTTTCTCATGTTACATTGGAATAGTTCCACGTTTGATGTGTATCCATCCTGTACCTTTTCAAGGTTTTGTCAATGTATGCACTTTAATTTAAAGCAATCAATCGCCTTGATCTATCTCTATAGATTTTGATTCCTAGAATGTATGCCGCCTCACCTAAGTCTTTCATGGCAAAACATTTTCCAAGCCAGGATTTTACATCTTGTAGCATTGGAATGTTGTTTCCCATGAGTAATATGTCATCGACATATAAGATTAGGAAAACAATGATACTTCAACTAGCTCTTTTATATACACATGGCTCGTCTGGATTTTGAGTGAAACCATACTTTTTGATTTCCTCATCAAATCTCTTGTTCCAGCTCCTAGAAGCTTGCTTAAGTCCATAAATGGATCTTTGAAGCTTGCATACTCGTCCAGGATGCTTAGGATTCACAAACCCCTCAGGTTGCACCATATAAACGTCTTCGTTTAGGCGACCATTTAAGAAGGCGGTTTTGACATCCATTTGCCAAATCTCATAGTCATAATACGCTGCTATGGCTATGAGAATCCTAATAGCTTTTATGTCTGCAACAGGCGAGAAGGTTTCTTCATAGTCAACCCCGTAGGTTTGAGTGAAACCTTTTGCTACAAGACGAGCTTTATAGGTATTTATATTGCCATCCATATCGGTCTTCTTCTTGAAGAGCCATTTACTCCCAACAGTCTTGCAAGGAGGAAGATCAACTAAGTTCCAAACTTGGTTGTCTTTCATGGATTGCATCTCCGCGTTCATTGCTTCAAGCCACTTTTCGGATTCAGGATCCGATAGTGCAGCCCGATAGTTAGGAGGTTCACCGTGATCTCCTAACTCATGTTCCCCAACATCGATATAGAAACCATATCGTTCAGGTGCTTGAGGTATCATTGCGGATCTATGAACGAGAATTACATCAGTTTGAGTGTCTACAACATCGTGTTCGACCTCATGTTGATGCTGGCTAGTGTTCTCAGAAGGTTGTACATCTTGGCTTTGAATCTCATCAAAGTCTACGGTGCTCCCACTTGCTTCTTGTTTTATGAGACGTGTCTTAAAAAACTCAGCATAACGAGCTACAAAAAAATTATTCTCGAGTGGGTAGTAGAAGTAGTAACCCATTGTTTCCTTTGGGTATCCTACGAAGATGCACTTGACAGATCTGGACTCAAGTTTGTTTGGCGTGTCACGTTTGACAAGTGCCTCACAACCCCAGACCTTCATGTAAGACAAATTCAGGACTTTCCCGTGCCATATTTCATATGGCGTCCTGTTAACCTTCTTTGTTGGAACCATATTGAGTATGCGTGCAGCAGACTCTAAAGCATAGCCCCAAAAGGACATTGGCAAAGTAGTTAGACTCATCATGGATCGAACCATATCAAGTAAAGTTCGATTTCTCCTTTCTGATACACCATTGTGTTGTGGCGTATAAGGAGGTGATGTACTGTCGTGTAGGGTCAATTATGTGGAAAACTAGAAGGGGGGTTGAATAGTTTACCACTTTTTTATTTAAGGTTTTAAAGTGTTTGTAAAAATTCTAGATTCGATTTTATATGAATTCAACACTTGCACAATATGAACAATATACTTATCTAAACAATTAATAGGATGGTATGAGGCTATACAGAAGGTGATGTGCTGCCATTAGGGTCAATTATGTGGAAAATAGAAGGGGGGTTTGAATAGTTTACACCCGCTTTTTTAATTAATGTTTTTTAAAGTGTTTTGTAATAAATTCTAGATTCAACTTATATGATTCAACACTTGCACAATATGAACAATATACTTTATCTAAACAATTAATAGGATATGTAAAATGAGAAAATAATGTAAGACAAGAGATAAAGTAAGAAACAATCAAACCACAACAGCGAGATTTATATGGTTCGGTAACGAAGCACCTCTTCGCCCTACCTACTCCTCGCGGCACCTAACTCGAGAGTTT
Source organism: Tanacetum coccineum (assembly GCA_026074375.1). Taxonomy (NCBI): domain Eukaryota; kingdom Viridiplantae; phylum Streptophyta; class Magnoliopsida; order Asterales; family Asteraceae; genus Tanacetum; species Tanacetum coccineum. The sequence continues at coordinate 74,758 of BQNB010006530.1, read as the reverse complement.
TCTTCACTATGTCAAACAAACTCACTTATGGCAGAGAAAACCTTACACAACTTTCACGCTTATCCTTGATTTTCTTTCTGACACTAAACTAGATGATCGAGTGTAATCGTAGCTAGAACCAATCTACCACATACTTCACAACTTCACTACACAACTTTGCTTCACGACTTGATCACGACCTACAACAACTATCATTCACACCTTAAGTTTTCTTCGCACCACTACTTCACCAAACCACTACTATAGATCACACCTAACAACACTACTAGGAATGATCACCAAGATCCAACTCATACTTACAACAATTACCAAGATCAAACTAACTACACAACTTTACAAGTTTTCAAATGATTTACAATTATGATAAGAGCATAAGGAATGCAACAACACACAAATGTTTAATACTTCTTTTCACTTGATGAATGAAAGATATTCTTCTCTTGCACTTAAGGAATTGAGCATGGATCACTTGGAAACAAAGCTTTATGATTAAATGATCAAAGGTTTTAATGAGATGTTGTGGGTTTTTTAGAAACAGAAAGAATGAGTGCAAAATGTGAGAAAATAAGTGAGAAAAGTCTAGTATGTAAAGGACAAACTGGAGGAGCGTCTATCTCATGGCGTCCCCTTAAAATTAAGGTGGTCACCCGTAGTATTTAAGGGCCGCCCTAGACTAGGCTCTCCCAAGATTTGTCTTTTGTGTAGGGGTAATTTTCTGGAACTTTTCTAGCTTTTTAGGTCCGAAAATTTTGAAATTCAAAAAGTTTAATTTTGAACTAAAACAATTTCTTTTAATTGTAGAAAATTGTTGTAATGTTTATAAAAATGTTTTACAACATTTTATAAAAGTGTGAGGTTGAATAAAAATTTCATTGATCATAAAATGCATTAAGCATTTATTTATTATCAACCTTTAAGTGATATAATTTTGTAAATGAAAATTTACTACCTAATTACTTGTTTGCGTTTAATTTTACATGAACGTTTTTATATTTGTGATTATCAAAACGAAAAGATGTGAAAATATATTAATAATGTTTTTATGCATTATTTCTATTCAACAATCGCCTCTTTTTAGAGATTACAAAATTTAAACTGTTATTAAATATAAAATTAATTTTTAAACAAATATTTATAATTTTTATTTCATTTATCCCCTTTCTTGTAGAATCAAAAAGGCATCGTCCGAGAATTGCTAGTAAAATCCGACGAAATAAATGCACCCCCTTGATTGTTGTTCCCCCTCGTTCGAAGGGGCACCAAGATTCGAGCTAAGGTTTCTTGGCTACAAAAACGAGTTAGAGAACAATACAATATTTCTGAACATGTAGCAAAGAACAAATGAAAAATATGACAAGTGCAAGCAAACATCAAAGCAAAGATACTTCATTCATTTAGGACAAAATGTATGAACTATACAAATAACACAAGCATACATAAAAAGAAAAACAAATATGCTTTAGTAGCTATTTAATTACAAAAAAAAAATCGCCTAAATAGCCATAAAAGGATTTTTTGACTGCTATGCGACACAAAAGGTCGGTTTTACGATTATTGGAGGCATATTAAGGAGATTAGTTAGTTCGAGAGTTTGAGCTGAGGCGGTTGTGAAGGGTAATCTCTTTGAACTCTAGTGGTAGATGAGGACCGAGTGAGAGGAATTCAATCCAATTGAATATCCTCACTTAAAACAAAGAATTGTTTTTTGGGTGATAGACAACAAAAAGGGGCAAAACCCACCATGGTTTCAACTTGGTTGATGTTGAGGGTGTGGGTAGGTTTGGAAGTAAGGTGTTGAGGGAAAGTTGTTTTTTGTTGTTTGAGAATAGATGCATGGCTAAGAGGTTTGATAGGTCTTATAGTTGATTAAGTCATCACTATGGTTTCTCTACTGGAGATAGAGTGGTGTGTGATGATTTTAGTTGTATGTTGAGGGTGTGTGGTAGGTTTGGAGAGTAAGGTGATGAGGGAATGTTGTTTTGTTGTTGAGAGAGATGCATGACTAAGAGGTTTGATAGGTCTTGTAATTGATTAATGTCATCAACTAGGGTTTCTCTACTTGGAGATAGAGGTGGTGTGTGTTGATTTTGGTTGTCACTTTGAGGCGGAGCTTGAGTGTGAGTAACATGTGAGTTGATGGGTGAGATAGGAAGTTGAGGATGTGAGACAACTTGTGGTGATTGTTTTCTTGAGATGGTCCATGATGAGGCGTGAGTGGTTTTGGCATTGGTGAAGGTGAACTTACATTGAGCTCATTGGATGTGGTACAAGGGTTTAGTTTCTTCCTCCAAATGGGTTTCACACTCATTTTGGCTACCTTGATGGTTTGGATGTGTGTTTGTTAGGAGATGTTATTGGTGAGGATGATTGTAATAATGATGGTTGAGAATGTATTTATAGTGAAGGAAATGTTTAAATTAGGAAAAAGAACATTTAAATGATCAAATCCAAGAAATGTTTGTGAATTTAAGGAAACAGTGGCTAAGTCTAGAGGGTATTTGGTCAAAAAGGAATGAAAAATATTGTTTTACCCGTGACAGCTAGGGCGGCCCCCTTAATTAGGGGTCGGTCCCCTTAAAGATAAGGGGGCCGCCCTTTATGAATTAAGTGGGCCGCCTGCTGTTATTTTTCAGATTTCCCAAAAATTGATTTTTCTCAAAATTTTGTGTGAGGGTTTCTGTTTTGAGGGTTAATTTGCAGCAAGTCCGCCCTTTTATGGCAATAAAGATTTTTTAGCACATAGCAATTAAGCATTCAACATTCTACATATATATGACAAGTTGAAGAATAAGACAATTTCACATAATTTTGGCATATAATCATATATGAATTTGAAGGACCAAAAAGAAGTGTGGAAAGGAGCATATAAAATAGTAACTAGATTATTGCACCAAAGAGTTTTTTTTCTCTGACCAAGAGGGTTGAATCAAAACTTTTGTCTGCAAAAATACTAGTGTGTTGCCTAAGTAGCGACAAATGTGGAGTTAACGATTATTTCGACACTACGACTTGTAAAACCTATGAAATAATCCAAATGTACTTGATTTCAATTTTGCTTCAACAAGATGGTCAAAAATATATATTAGATTTTTACTTTTGACAACAAGCAAGAAAATCATATTATGCATACTGTGGAAAAATATTTTAGCACTCTCCAACAATATTATGAAAAATTGATTTTCATGTGCTCCTAGTTGTGAGATAGGGACTTTTCATAAAATAATTGATTTGGACTATTGTAATTTATGTTAATGAGTTATGCATTTAGATAAAAACAGTGTAAAAAGTTTGCTATAGGACTTTTCCTTAATCTTGTGTTTTTGTGTAAAATAGTAACTAGACCACAAAGGTTTTTTTTTTGTACAGTCAGGTGGTGTGACCCCTTAAAGTCTGGTCGGTCCCCTTAAAATTAAAGGGCCCGCCCTTTATGAATTAAGGGGGCCGTCACTTGTTGAGAAAATTTTTCTTAGATTTTTTTAACAAACAGTTCTTTGATGATTATCATTTCTTTATTATGCTGAAACCTTAATCAATTTGTTCCATCATTCAATAGACCTAGAGTAAGTAGTTAACTGGCTCACTTTTAAGTGGTTTAGTTAGAATATTGGCTATGTTGTCTTCCGATGAGACCTTTTCTATAGAGATATTCCCTTTTTGAATATTATCGCGAAGAAAGTGATGGCGAATCTCAATGTGTTTTGTTCGTTAGTGTTAAACGAGATTCTTACTTAAGTCTATAGCCCCTTTGTTATCACACATTATTGGAATGTCGTCTAACCTAACGCAATAGTCTACGAGAGCTTGTTTCATCCATAGGGCTTATTAACATGCCTTTTTGGGGACGCTTTGCATATCCGCTTTACCGGTTTGTTAGAGATGGCAAGAGCGGTTTGCTTCTTCGAAACCCATAAACGTTGGCAAAACCCACACTTGTGCTTCCTGCGTTCTAGTAATCTCCCGCATGATCTGAATCCGCATACACTATTGTTTCTATGCCGGATCCCATAGGATACCATAATCCTAAATTCGTAATACCTTTAATGTATCGGAAGATACGTTTAACCGCTTCTAGGTGAGAGGTTTTGGGAACCTCTTGAAAGCGTGCACAAAGGCAAATACAAAACATGATATCGGGTCTACCTGCCGTTAAGTATAATAAACTACCTATCATGACTCTATATTTGGTATTATCTACGGACTCACCTTCTTCGTCTTTCGTGAGTTTGGTTTTCATTGATATAGGGGTTTTCATTTGCTTAGAGTCTTCTAGTCTTAATTTCTTAAGGCATGTCCTTTAATAATATTTTGGATGTGATTAAAAAAATATTCCACTCATCGTAATGTTTATTTGTAATACTAAGAAGTAAATTTAGTTTCCCCCCATCATACTCTTTTCAACTATCAGACATGATATTGGAATGTCAGCACACATTTCTGACAAAGTTGATCTGAATATAATGTCATCAACATATATTTGGACAATGATGATGTTGGAGTCTTTCTTTTTAGTGAAGAGTGTGTTATCTACCATTCCCATGGAGTAATCATGTGTAATAAGAAAGGCTTTTAATCTATCGTACCAAGCTTTTGGGGTTGTTTTTAGACCATAAAGAGCTTTTTAAGTCTTAGACATAATTAAGGTTTTGCGAAGTCAATGAATCCCGAGAGGTTGTGCACGTTTAAACCTCTCATTGATAAAACCGTTAAGGAATGCACTCTTCACATCCATTTGGTATAACTTAAAGTCTTAGTGCGCAAGGCATAAGCTGAAAAGTATTCTTATGGTATCTAGTCTAGTACGGTGCATTTGTTTTGTTCATTAATCAATTCTTTCTTGCTTGATTATTAACCTTGGCGCGGGGAACTAACCTATCTTGTTTCTAGTTACGACGCCATTTTTATCGAGTTTATTTCTATATACCCATTTTGTTCCTATAATGGTCATATCCATGGGATTTGGGACTAGTTCCCAGACATCATTTGTTTTAAATTGGTTTAGTTCCTCTTACATGGCCATTTCCCAATTTTCATCTTTTAATGCCTCATTTATATTTTTAGGTTCTATAGTTGAAATAAAGCAAAATAAATTGCTTTTGTCTTGAGCTTCCGATCTAAGAGTTCTTTGATTTAGATTACCAATTGCAACACCCCCAAATTCTGGTATGCAGCGGAATGGTAACAATGGGGTGCTACGTCAAAGTACAACAATCAAGATATAGAAAACGACCTTAAATTGACGTTTTAAGATAAGATTTCATTCGATGCCATAGCAAAATATCAGAGTTCATACATTAGGTCCCATATGTTTTAAAAGTCATAAACATTTCAAGTACATATTTAATTAAACAAAAAGATTCATAATACCAAAAGATGACTTAAGTTTTTAAAGATAATAAAAGTTGCATAACTTTCAGATAAAAACACAAAATCCGTCTTCATTGATATCCGGCCACGGCTCCCGTCCAATTCTTCATACCCTAGGACCTGAATGAAATTACAGGCTAAAAGTCAACACAAAGGTTGCCAGTGAATCATAGGGTTTATCGGAGTGAAAAATGGTGGACCACAAGATCGAAGTAATAGTAGACTCTGAAACACATTCAGTAGTCCAAAACGTTTATTATTGCACTAAGCTCATGACCCCGAAGCCTTAACTGGATTTGTGCCCCAATCAGAATATAGGATGCTTGCCAACAACCTAACACCTTCTCCAATGTTAACATGGCACTTGATTCAAACTAGTGACCCAAGGAAAGGTGTGGGGATTGTCAAGTTATCGTAGATCTATCCACAAACTCGCGCTTTACTACAATAGCAATTAACGGTTCATGATAATAAGGCCTTCTCTGCATAAGGTACACTTAGCAATATATTCAGGCAGAAGTAATTCTGGATAGCATAACACTTTGTAAACATTTTGGAAAAACACTTTAAAAAAACACTTGTGTCTATAGTAAAAACAAGCAATGTTGTAATTCACCCCGTAGATTTTGTAAAACAATCACGTAGTAAAAAAAGGGGGCGATGAAACTATCTCGAGTGAATGGTAATCAACGAAGTTTTTCACAATAGAAAAAATGCGTCACGGAAGGAATCCGAAGGCAAACCTAATCCAATATGGTCGTATTAAGTACTATACACTTTTGGATTATTTTATAGGTCGTAAGTCATCATCTATCGTTCAGGCTATCATAATTAAGAGGTCATGTAGTGACGTTGTATGAGGGGCTAGGACACTTTAAATCGTAATCACAAACTCGTTCGGATACGCCATCCCTGGAATTAAGAGGCCTCTTATGAAATCCCTAGTAATATAGTACTTTGATTAACTAATACCACATATAATTCTATATAGCTACATCACCATCTAATCGTTTTAGTGAAATCATACTTATAAAGTAAAAACGTTTATAAGTATACTTTAGTAAAACTGGCGTAACTTGCTCGTTTTTTAAGTCCGTTTATTCGTTTCTTATGTCCACCGCTTCGTATTAAGACGAGTTATCAAAATATAAACATTTTTCAAATCTAGTTTTTGATGATAATAATATTGATTTTTACAGTTCTATAACAGTTATCTATTTATTTTTATAGATTTAGTTATCGTAAATCTCGTAATGTCGTTAACTTATTCGTTAATAAAATCCGTTTTTTTTTAGCGATTCTTTCGAGGCGTCTTCGTGCTGTTTAAAAGTTTTCTCATATTAATGATTGTTTTTTCATAAATTAACTGTCCCTGATGAACAAGTAACTTTTTATAAAAATTTATTTTATAAAACCCGATATTAACGAAATAACGTATATTTGTCGTATTTTTTCGGGTTATAAAATCGGTTTTTCAAGTTTCTTACCTTTTAGTAATCGTCATGAAGTGTACTATCTTTATAAATCATAAAGTGTCTGTTATCATACACGAATCAAAACAGCCCCTATATATCTTTTGGGGTTTATTTATATAACTTTATTTTTATATACTTTTTAACTACAAGTTTATACTTGAACTTTTTATACTTAAACCAAGAGTGTACAACACTTATAAATCCATTTTAACATGGGGATATTACCAACATCATTTGGAATATGTAAAAGTGTTCACAAAATGATGATCACAAAGTTAAAAACTCTTTTTTACATGTTTAAAGTATCCTAGTGTGATTTTTACTACATAGAAACACATAAAACACATTAAAAATGATAAATGATGGAAATAAAGAGTTTTTAGTAACCTTAGGAGTATTGCAATATGATAACTAAACACAATCTAAACCCTTGTTTAGATTATTAATGTAGCTTTGCAAGATCTTGAATACCCTAAAACCCTTAATATTCCATTCGTTGCTTCAATACATGTAAATAGTTAAACAAGGCTTGCAAACACCTTAGTTATCCTTAGAAATGCATGTCGTGATGGCTTTGTTATGTTGAAAGAAAAATTTGTTTATGGATTATGTAAAGGGGTGTTTGTTGCCGTGAGCTAGAGAGGGAGGAGGGAGGAGAGATTTGTAAAACTTCACCTTAGAAATGAAGAGTGTGTGTTCTTTTCTTATAGCTACTTTTACTTATATACTTCTTGGGACTTAGATTAGATCAAGTCTAGGATTCATAAAACAACACCATGAGGGTTTTTAAGAAGTACTTGTTCCTTGTTGATTAATGTTGGGTTTTTTATGGTTCCAACATGAGGAACATCAATCCTACGGATTTAAGGGGTGTTGCCAGATATTTCTTGATGGAAACGAAGCTATACTTGTAAATGTGAAAAGACATCTCTCCCAACACATTCCCACTCCCATTATTTTTATACTAATATATTATATATTTACAAATTAAATATATCAAATATAACTATATTATAATATTATAAATTAAAGATGCAAGAATCACTTTGATTATTTGTTGTAAAGTTTAAGTTAAAAGTAAAATAAGTATAAGACTTGTAAGGTTTTATGTAGTATTTACTAGTTAATTGGGGGCGTCCCATTATATGGTCAATACGGTAATGTTTTATAAACTTATGGTGTCATTGAAATAAAAAGTTGTTATTTTGTTGCGCGTTAGATTTATTTTTGTAAGGTTTCGGGAATACTGAAACGTAATTTATCGCGGAAACGTAAAACGTTTTACGGTAACCGATAAAAATAAACATAATAGTTTAATTATTACGTTTAGTAATCATAATATAAATGATTGTGTTGACGTAACTTTAATTCGTTTGGTTATATGTCCTGTTTACGTTAATTGGTGATTGTTAGTTTACGCGATTTTTACTATTTAAAATAAGAATTAAAAAGTAATCGCGTCACGAAAAAAATAATAATTAGTTAAATAGATGAGTCGTAAATGGACCTGAAAATACGAATTGATTTAGATTACCAATAACGTTTTCTAGGGGATGAGTTTTAGATTCTTTAATATTTACAATTTGATTATGTTCTAATGAAATGTCTTCAAGATCATTGCCTATGGGTTTTATTTTACTAACCTCAATAGCTTCTTCTCCGAATAACTCATCATCTTCTAATGGTGATGTTTTAGGCGGGGGAGGAGTTTCATTCATAGTGGTTTAAGACTTTTCCAATGCAAAACTAATCCTACTTCTATGTTAATTATTATCTACTAACTCATTTTTCTTCGTCTACGTGAGTTCGTGACCATAGAAGATTTCCATTTTATAGTGGTTCATAGATAATCCATGTGAAAGAATGGTTCCTAATGAACAAATTCTTTTAAAAACTAGAAAACCAACAAATGGCATTTCTAGTGACTACCATATTTCCTATCTATCACTAATACTAAGTATATCATATACCAATCTATAATTTACGTAATTAGAGAGTGAGACGTACCTTAGCCTTCAAGAGAAATTACTTTAAAATCTTCAAGGTAGCAAGCTTTAAGGATGAGGATTTATGGAAATCCTATATGAGTTCTTCAATTTGTTTGACGAAAGCCAAAGGATGCTTGTAGATGATTAACCTCGGAAGATATGATGATTTAGCCATTTGGTCCCCATCGTTTCATGGGTCCGAAGTTATTGTTTCCGAACATGTTTTGCATTTGATTCGAACACATGCACGGTGAACATCTTCCACATTGAGTAAAGCTTGGTTGGTGTGGATGATTCCACATTGTGTGATTAGTGTTAGAGTAATTTGGTCTACCTTGGTCTCTCCTAGGTTGAGGTGTTTTGGAACGAGGATGAGAGTTTTCCTTTCTTCTCGGAGGAGGTGTTTTAGACCTCATTGTGGGTTTAGTAAATCCGACTCCGGGTTTTAAGGAAGGTTTGTAAAAACGTTTTACCTCATCATCACTTGCAATAGGAATTTTAGTATTGTTTATAAGTATAAATTTTGGTTTTGAGTTTGGGTTTGATTCTATCAATTTTTCTTTCGACTCGACTTCTTGAGCTCTTACAAAATTTACTTGTTTGGTTTCGCTAGGTGACCCTTTGGTAAAATTAAATCCTAAACCGGATTTATCTCCGGAAGGTTTTTGAGAACTTATTATTTTCTTAAGTGAGTGACTACTATCATTAAATTGATTTAGCCTAGATATTTCTTTTCTAAGCTTCTCATTTTCAAACTTAAGGTCTTGACATAATTTGCATTCTTCATTTACTTCCTTACCTTTTTCTAACCTAGATAATTTATCTTTTAATTCTAGTGCTTCATTCTCTAATTCTATTTTAGCTTGTTTTAGAGTTTTATTTTTAGCCATGACTTTTAGTCCTATTTTGCATAGTCTACTATATTCACTATCTAAGTCATTTTCGTCTAATGATGATTGGTCATCACTAAAGTATTCGGTTTCGGAAAGTACCTCATTGGAAGCTTTAGCCATAAGACACTTTTCGTCCTTTGTCTTCTCCTCTTCATCTTCGTCGCTATCACTCCAAGATCCTCCAACAAACGCCTTTTGATTTTGATATTTTGATAGTTTCGGACATTCTCCGATGAGATGATTTGGATCTCCACACTTAAAGCATTTTCTTTCGCCTTTGCCATTTTTGTCGTCTTTATTTCTTTGGAATGATTTTCTTTCTTCATGTGGTTGTCTTACGAATCGTCCTCGTCTTTTGAAGAATTTCTTGAAGTCTCTTACGGCCATGGCGTATTCTTCATCTTCACTATCGGAGGTTGAGCTATCATCATCACTAGATTCCTTTCTAGCTTTCAAGGCAATAGATCTACTTTGTTCTCTTTTGCTTTTGACGGTTTCTTTTTTTTAGAATCTTTCTTAATTACTTCTTCATAAACCTTTCAAATTTTCCTAATGGTTCATCAAGTGATAGAGTTGTATAGGTTTTTTGATTTTCTTCAATCGCCGTGGACTTTTGCGTACATTTAGGAATGTATAGCCCTAATGAAATTTCCTAACACAATTCTTGCTAGAAAAACTTCTTCAATGTGCTTTTGACTAGTAATAAATGTGTTAAATTTAAGCAAATGCATTATCTATTGAATTCCTCTTCCGGAATCATGAATGCAAACTAAATATCTAACCTAACCTAAAAAGCTCTTGGGAAACAGTTAGGGCTTATGGAATAAGCTGAATAAGCCAAAGTCAAAAAATAAGCAATCCCTCAGCCTAAAGTGATGCTAAAACAGCCAAGAGGCATGTTTGGGCTTAAAAATAAGCACACAAATAAGCTTATCAAGGGCTGAGACTTTGAGGGCTTATACTAGAGCTTATAAGCTCTTAAAATAAGCCAAATACTTGGGCTTAAGTGTGCTTAATGGCTGAGAAAGATGAGCCTAAAGTTCCCCCTTTGCACCAGGGGAGCTTTAAGGCAAATCTCAAGGGCTTATTTGACAGCTTATTTTAAGCTGTCAAATAAGCTCTAAAAACACAAAGAAGCTTAAACAGATTGAGTGCTATAGCTAAGGAGCTTGTGCACCAATTTTCAACCTCTAAAACTTAATTTACTTTGCTTATTTTTGGTAGTGAAAAAGGTAGTTGGGATTTGTTAAAACTGTGACACTAAGAACCTTGGTGGATTTGACTCACAAAGTCAAAAGACTAAGGCTTTCTAACAGCCTTGTTTAGACACACAAAACACACCTTTTTAGTACTTGAAGTCACACTCACAAGTGCTTATCCAAATAAGCACTTGTGGTATAAAAGAAATCCTCACAGTTTCAAAATTATTTGCAAAAACTTTGAAAAACAGTTTTCAAAACTGAAAAACTTTTAAAATCAGCTTAAATGAGCTTAACAACTTGAACTAAATCCAACCTAATGGTCATAACCCATACCAAGACCTGTTTTGACCCACTTTGAATGCTATCCCAAACACCCCTTTATTTCAAAACTGTCAAACCAAAGTGGGTATAAAATCCATTTTTAAGCTAAAACTTTGAAAACTTTTTATCTACTTCTATTTATTTTGACCTATTTAAGCTATTTTAAAACTAAAAATCCTAGCTTATTAAGAAAAATAAGCTAGTTTCTCTACTAGCTTATACTAATACTTATGACAGTTTTTGAGAGATAAGCTAATTTAACACAAAATTATGCAATAAAAACTTACAACAGCCAAATAACAACTCTAAACTAATGTGTTTACAAAGATTGAAAGCAAATAAGCTAATTCCTTAAGCTAAAAGATAAGCTAAATGAAAATAGAAAATTGAAACCTTGGATTTTTGTTGTCTCAGAACCAAGGCCACTCTTTCTGAGTGAGTGGCCTAAAAACCTGTCCTAATGGCTCCTTAGCCTCTAAACCTGAGCAATAAGCTCAATAAGCTTATATTAGCTTATTTCTCCAAAAGCTTCCAAAATCACAATCAAATGAGCATTTATGAACTAAATTCAACTTAAAACAGTATTTAAGAACTTTTAACAGGTATTAAACTGAATTTTGAGCTTATTAACAAGAATAAGCTCAAATTAGCTTATTGAGAGCTTATGAAGTAAAAACGGCTTAAATTTTCATTAAAACTGAAAATTACAAATGCATAAGAGAGGTTAACTTGAAAACACTTTAAACTACAATAAAAACTTAATTAAAACTTAATATAAACTGAATATTTGCCACAATGGCTTACAAGGCTTTTTATAGCCGAAAACTAAAGCTAGGTCTTCTTTTTCTCTTTTTTCTTGTTGTGCTTGTTTGTAGACACACAAACACAGGTGTGTTTGTTTTGTGAGAGTGTTAAAACCCTTAATCTTGGCCCTTCAATCTTTAAAATCAATCCTAGTCGTCGAAATAGGTCTTGGGGGTGTGGGATTGCCAAGTTGGCACCTTTGTGGCTGGGAAAGGTAGTGGGGGAGGGGGGAGTTGATTATCCATGGAGGGGATGAAGGTCTTTGGGGTAAAAACGGGTTAAACAACCCGTGAGTTGTTTGGGAGGGAAAAAGACGCGGGAAAAGAAGTTGGGGGTGTATAACAGAGTGAAGGTTTCACCATTTGGCAAAAATGGTCCCTAATGGTTTATTGTTTTATTACACCCGTCGTCCTTGTTGTTATATAACTTTTGGGGACTTGGCAAAACAAGTCCCCAAGAGTTATTAAACTCTTTTCACCACTAGTCCTTGTGGTGTACAAGTTAGGGGGGTTGGCAGTTTTGCCCCCCCACTTGTCACTTTGAGGATATTGCAAAAACAGCCCTTGTCTTCTCTTTTCCTCTTTTCTTCTTTGTATATAAGTTTAGGGATTGACAATTTCAGTCCCTGAACTTATATTTCTTTGACTTTGACCTCGGGGTTGACTTGGGTTGACTTTGACTTTGACCAGTTGACTTTTCTGTTGACTTTTTGACTTGATTGACTTTCCGGCTTCGATTTGGCTTTGTCTTTCACAGTCTTTTCCATTCCGAGTTTGGTTTTGTCGTTTTGGCTTTGTTTTTCGTCCTTTTCTTGGTTATCCGTTCCTGCACAACACAATTAGCAAAACAAGCGTATATTTGGCATTTTAAGTCCGTTTTTGGTTATTTTAGCTCGTTTTTAAAGGTAAAAGGTATGTGTAATTAAGCACATACCAATTACTTAAGCACATACAGAGTTGAAAGTCCTTTTTTTTCTTTGTTTTCTTATTTAACTGTAGAACTGCTTATTATTGCGTATTTGTTACTATGATTTCTATTTTGTGCTTTATCAGTATGTTTAGTGCTTATCTTGCTTAAGTTGTTAGTTTAAAAGTGATTTGTGTAACCTTCTTAGTTGATACTGTTAGTTCATTTGATAAAACTGTTAGATTGATTTAGCTTATTTAAGTACTTAATATTGATTGAAATCTGCTGATAAAGTGTCTAAACATTGTTATTTCGATAATCTGTTTTAATCAGCTTGCAATAAAAATGATTTATTAAAACTTTAAAAGAGGTGTTCGCGAACAAGCAGTACTAACAACAAGTTATTACTACAGCTAGTTCAATTTTTTATTTTTTAAAGATAAGCAGAACTTAACCTCAATATAGTACTGCTAGATCAACATTTTTTATTTTTAAAGGTAGCAGTACTAACTTAAAGCTAGCGTACTAACTCCAAGTTAGTACTGATTAGTAAAACTGTTAGTCACTGGTGGTACATTCTTAGTCTTACCACTATTATTTCTGCTTATTTAAGATTTTCTGTAGCTTTTGAGAGTAGATTAAACCATTTCCTTACTGTCTTTCAGGAGTAAGCTTATTTAAGCTTATTCGCCTTTTCAAAGCAATTTTAGTAATTGATCAAATTGTAGCTTTTAGCTTATTTGCCATTTTAGGTTAATCTAGTTACTTACTCTTAGCATGATGCATATTAGGGGTATTTAAATATATGTTTTAGCTTATTTGCCTTATTTCTTGTTTCATTTTGGTTTTTTGTTAAAGCTAGCAGTACTAACCTTAAGCTAGCAGTACGAACTTAAAGCTAGCAGTACTAACTCCAGGTTAGTACTGATAGTTAATACTGTTAGTACTGTTGTTAGTACTGTTGAGTTTTTCTTGCTTAATTGAGCTTAATTGCTTTTTGAATTGCTATTTAGAGTTAGCTTAGCTTATTGGATTTGTCTTAAGCTATTTGAGCTAATTGAGTCTAGATAAAAAAAGTTTTAAATGTTTTTACCATTCTAAGCATTTTATGCTCATCGTCTAAAGCTTATTTTTCTGCTTCTCTTCAAGTGCATTTGCAAATTAAGTTGTTAGTACCCAATCATTCCTTGTCATATTCAAACATCGATTATCAATTCGTCTGTCGATTTTCCATTCAAGCCTCGTTGGGACATCACCGCTAAAGCTAATGAGAAACAAGTCAAAAGATAAATTAGGTTAAGAAGGCTTAAGATTGACCATTCAACAATCTTTAACCATAAGTACCACACCAACAAGGCAGCTGTATCGTACATACACGACCGTAACGATGGAATAGACATATACGATCCGAACACATCCCTGTTCGTGTTTAACCAGCGGTTAGGATGAAGAATGATATAGGGTAGGGACCTTCTAGCTTTCACCAAAAGTCGTCATCCAACAAGGCAGCTGAGACATGCATACATGGTCGTAACGACAGAATAGACATGCATGCTCGAACAAGTCCTCGTTCGATTAGACACTAAGGTTAGTTGCTAGGAAATGGAAGTAAAATGTGTGAGGTTTCTCGATTCACGATCTCGGGAGGTCGAGGATGATGGAAATAAATGAAAGCCATTTTAGAGAGAGAAAGTAGTAGTTATTGAATGATTAGTGAAATTACAATTGTGAGGTTCACCCCTCTAAGGAAGATTAGAGGGGGTATTTATAGTCTAAACACAAGCCATCTTTGGGCTAATTACACTTCTAGTCCTTGTGTTTAAGACTATTTAGAAACTAATGTAATTTCCATATAGACACCATATTTTTAATCCTAACAATCTTCCCCCAATATGTGTCAATATGGAATTTACCTTACAATGATCCTACAAGTACAAATATAAAATGCTTCAGCTAGAAATCTTTCCATTACTTGAAGACGATACAATGTAATTTGTATAAACTGAGTTATCTTCCCCCCAATTTATACTGCATGTCTTCACACAGCTTTCTTCATCTACTTTTTTTTGTCAAAGTTTCTGAATCAGCTTCCCCCCAAACCAACATCCGTATTGTAAGCAGATTCTGAAACTGTGATGTAGCTTCATAGAAGAAGAAGTAGAAGTAGAGGTAGAAGTAGAAGTAGAAGTAGAAGTAGAAGAAGAAGTAGAAGAAGAAGTAGAAGAAGAAGTAGAAAGTAGAATCACGAAGAAGTAGAAGAAGCAATCACATCAAAACATTAAACTGCTTTTGTTTTGATGGAATATCCGTTCAGGGGGAACATGCAAGGAATCAACAAACATCTTCTCACGTATTCACATACTTCACACACTAACCATCCAGAGGTTGAAGCATAACAACCATCTCTCATAAAGATAGAGAAGACTTGGGAAGATAAGAAAGAAAGAATTGAAGGCGAGATAAGTACAACATTTCTTCCCCTGATGATGCTATCTATCGATACTTTCCTTTTCTTCACCCTGATTGCAATCGATAACCATAAACAAAATCATAATCTGAGTTACGCTCGAATATTCGATAGGAACAAACCATGGTGATAGTGAATATATTCGGTTAAGCATGAGAATCGCAACTGTATAAGACCTCTATTTGTCTCTTCTCTGACCAATTCAATTCTAACCTCGCATTCTGTCGGCTCTTTGTAATGACCACTGATGGAGAAAACTTAATATGACAAACTCGATACTGAAGTAACATCCCCCAAAGTTGTGACTTAAGCTTGTACAATCCTGAAGAATCTCTTGGAAAATATCCTCAACTACGTGAGTCATTGAGCACTACAATGTAACTCTTTAAAGTGATAGTACTTGTGGATTAAAAGAGAGAGTGAATCAACAAAAAGTAACCAGATATTCAAGTCTTCATGACAATCCTTATATGCTCGAACAAGTTATCTTCGTTGCAGAGGTAGAAAGGCCAGAAGATGAAATAAGCACACTTCCCCGTGACATATTACTTCAATCCCGAATAAGTAATAAAGAATCAACCCAGTAGTCATTTCTTGCAGTTAAATCCTGAGAATAGCCTTTTAGCATTTTCCGTGAATCTTCAATAAGGATCGTTTTAAGCGATAATTGATGTTTTTATAAGACCATGATTATTGTTCACGAGTATAAATGTAACCAAATACTAAATACTATCAAAAGTTAAGCACATACGCTACAAATGATGCAATTTTTGAATTTAGTAATGGCCCATGTCGAAAATTCAATGGAGCAGCCCAATATAGGGTATAAGCAACAAGCAAATCCAATCCAGCCCATGTTCATCAATTTTTGGATCACAATCTCATTATTCACATTATGTATAACCACACGTTACAACCCTAGTGTACACACAAACCCTACATTTTCATTATAACAACAGCCTCGTTCATCTACTTTTCCATTCAACAGATACACGCCTACATCTCCATCTCCCAAAATTACTATTAACCCTATCAAATCTGATCATCTCAACAACACATCCCAACTGCTTGTTGAAAAGGGTGTCTATAGTAATGTTGTAAAACTGAGCTTCTCTTCTTTGTTTTAGTTTTTGATCTACATCCTTTTCTTGTTTTCATTTTCGATATGCCTTGTAAAACTCGGTAATAATCGAGTCTTGTACTGAGTTGACTCATTTTCGATACCGAGTTTATGAAGCAATTTCGATATCAAAATTGTTACAAATCTGTGTATCTCCTTGTAGCTTTCTTTTTCATTTTTGACCAAAAACATTTTCGGAATCCATTTTTGGAATAAGCTGTTAGATTACTGAGTTTGACCATAACTTCCGAGTTTGACCGTTTGACCAGTTCCGAATTTGTTACTTATCGAATTTTACTTCCGAATTTGATGTTTACTAGATCCGAAAATGTGAAATCAGCAGTTAAACCACACCTTATGATCGAATCTGACTGAGTTTGTTCTTACGATAAAACCGTAAGCAGCCAAACTCGATCATATCAAACATAATGAATCTGAGCATAATAATCTGAACACAATAAGCACAAAATAGACTCAATAAGCTATCTGAACCGAATAAGCATAGTAATCGCTGAACACAATAAACTGCTGTAAAAGCCTCAACGAACTGAATCTGGACTGAAATAAGCTGAACTAGACCGAATAAGCTCAAATAAGCTGATCAGAATAAGCTAAACATCACGAATCGCCTGTGTAGCTCTGATACCACTTGTGAGGTTTCTCGATTCACGATCTTGGTAGGTCGGGGATGATGGAAATAAATGAAAGCCATTTTAGAAAGAGAAAGTAGTTATTATTGAATGATTAGTGAAATTACAATTGTGAGGTTCACCCCTCTAAGGAAGATTATAGGGGGTATTTATAGTCTAAACATAAGCCATCTTTGGTGTTAGGATTTCATTTTATGTGATGACATTACGGAATTACCATAGATTATCATAGTCACATACGCAGGGACTAGATTAGGCAAGATTTCATAGTTTAGTAGTGTATGGACTATATATACCCCTCCAAGGCTTCCATGGAGGGGTTGAGACTTGTAAACATTTCATTTTTTCACTTACTACACACACACTTTCACTCTCTAGAGAAGTGTGCTTTTTGTTTACTCTCTCCCTCTACTCTTTCTCTCTCTACAAACATGACTAGCTTTACTTGGTTTGGTTCACCAAGACCACCGGATCTAAGTTTCTTTATATCTAACAATTGGTATCAAGAGCCATGGTTGCGTTCTTGGGTCGGGGTTACGATTTATGGTCCGGTTGGTCTTGTCATTTTTATCATTAAGTTTGTTGTCCGGTTACTGTTGATATACTATTCATCAACTGTTCATGTCCTGGCTCAATTTTCATATCTGGTTCGTTTATGGGTTATTTTGTTTTCGTGTGTTTTTCCTGTGTAAAAGCCACGAAAATGATGTGTTTGTTGTTATACGTTTCTGTGTCATTCAATGGTTCAGATATGTTTTTTTTCCTGTGTAAAAGCCACGAAAATGATGTGTTTGTTGTTATACGTTTCTGTGTCATTCAATGGTTCAGATATGTTTTTTTATGTGCTTAAAATATAATTTTTGAGCTCATTTTTTTTTAAAAATTTCTTGGTTGCGATTTGTGTTCAGCCAAGATTAGTGGTTTGTTTTTGCTATTTGTGAAATAGGACAAACAGACAGGAAAGCGACACATAGTACTTTTGAAAGTGACATATTCTAAAGATTGCGTTTTGTCACAAGACATTGCGTTTTGTCTCTGCTACTTATCTCCGCGTTTTGCCTCTCAATGCGTTTTGGTGTTGCGTTTTGATCATTGAAGACCCTTAACTTAGCATATCTAAACGTTATGCTGCCAAAATTCTATCAAGAATTGCATTTTGTCTAAGTCAACTGCGATTTGACCATTGAGTTTTGCTAGTAAAGGCTGTGTTTTGTTCTCATTGCGTTTTGTCTAGTTCTACATTGCGTTTTGTCTAGTGCCCAAACCGATTCAGCTTCGTCATTACCGAGTTGACCCTGGTCAACTCACTGAGTCAAACCGATCACAACTGAGTTGTGCCTAGGTCAACAAAATGAAAGACTACAGAAAGGTAGAAAGGAGATGACAGACTTGTATATAAACAAAATCAACAACAGCCATTACCATTACAAAGAAACAAAAACAGACTAGAAACATTTAAACTAAACCCATGAACAACAAAAAAAACAGTAGTCGACAACAATAACATCAATTACTTCGTCACAATTACAACCTCATCAATCAAATCCAACAAAACTTAGGCCTTAAAAGCCCTCTCGTCACTTCTCATATCAACATCACAAATCCAGAACTATCCTATAATCCTTCAGTCACAGTATTCCAACACAAACACATTCCATCTCAAACTACAACTAGACTCGAACATAAATGAAAAATTAGGATCTCAGTTTATTTTTTCGATTGTGTTGAACAAAAACCGTATGACCTTATAAAAGATCTACACAGTTCAAAACAAATCATCATAGATATGTCCTTAATTTACGAAAATAAAGAAAGATAATGAACAAGATTGCTCATATCCTCCTTTGTTTTGATTTGAAACACACAAACGTATACCAAACAAACACCTGCCCGAGACCACATTAGAATGATCTTGAAGCTTTCGTTCTTCATCTTTTGTACACGGCTTATATAAGCAGAAAGATAAGGGGTTTGTGTTTAATTCGTTTGGGTTTTGTGGTTGATGTAATCTGAGATGGAGTTTAGATGGGAGAGTGTATCTGTTGGGAGAGATGTTTATGGTTGCGTACCTAAAGAGATTAGGGTTATAGTTACCCTAATTAAAAGGTGGGTAAGATATATTTATAACTGATGAAACTGGTTATGTTTTGGGGATTTGGGGGGACGTATGTTTATTTAGCTGGGTATTACATTGATGGGTGGGTGATGATGTATAAACCTCATGGGCCGAAAGGTTTGGAATAGAGTTGGGCTGGGGGTCTCAATCAAACAGCATGGGCTGATGTATTTATTACAGCCGGGTTATAACTAATACAATGGGCCGAGAGTTATCCTCCCCCCCCCCCCCCCCCCCCCCCCCCCCCCCTAATGTATTGGAACCACATTTAATATTTTTAAACCAAACATTAGGCTGAGAATTTCTTTCACTCTGTTAGATATTTTATGTCATACGAAAATATATCTCTTAATGTGCCATTTGAGTTGATTTTTGGTATGTTATGTGATTAGTAGTTATAATTGGGGTTTATTGTGAAAAAGTGACAAGATTTAGTGACGAGACCAGAGTCAATTTTTATAAAGAATCATGGAACTTAATTTGTAATGGCTAGATTTGGAGTTAATTTTTCTAAGTGACTACGGAGTCGATCAGGTATCACTTATTTGAGTTTGAAGTTCAATTTCACGAAGGCGTGTTCTTATTTTATCTTGAAGTCAGGGTTGGTTGGATGCATGGCTTTCAATGATAACTTGCTCGTGCTAAAGATTTAAGTTGAAGACTTGGTTTATCTAGTTTTCAGAAGTCGGGGTGGATGGTTAAAGACCTGGATAACTATCACTTAAAGGAGTTACGTTGTAGTACTCAGTGTCACACGTAGAAGACGTTGTGGATAATCGCAAGAGATGATGAATGTCTCATACTTTGGGAGGGGTATTGAGTACTTAGAGATTTGGTTGGAGCACAAATTCTCTACACCGTTCTTCTAACATTTGTGCAAGCTTAAGTCACAAAAACAGGAAATTCTACTTCAGTTTCAAGTTTGGTATATCGGGTTTACTCCATTAGTGGTCACTTCATATAGCCAACATAAAGGGTGGTAAAGATAGTCAGAGAGAGTTAACGAGTAGAGATTTTATTGGTAGTTGATTCTTATAGGATACATTTGAGCGAATTTCATTCTTCTCACAAAATTTCAAGTATATGTGCGCACAATGTGTTGCTGATTATGAGGTATCAAAACCAGCAAGGGGGAAGGAGACATACATCTAAACGCACAACGATTGCACATGATGAACTTCATACCTTTTCCTTAATTGAGGTCATTCCTGGAAGACATAAGTCATAACCGCAGAGATAATAAGTGTTGTAACTTGTGGCTTTTGGTGTATTATTCCAACTACGTGGTGGAAGAGATGTAAAAAACCGTTTCTCTGATGATAAAAGAGGTACACAATTGTATAATGATTCCTCCAGTTAGTCAGTATCTTACACGAAGAAATGTGTTCATCCGGGACGTACTTGATTTTTATGGTACTATTTTGGTGTTGTCATTTCGACTACATACTGGATAAATTGCTTACACTCGGGACTTAGTTGACTTTGGTGAAACAATTTAAATGTGCTCATTCGGGACTTACTTGATTTTTACGGTACTGTTTTGGTGTTATCCCTTCGACTACATCCGATACTTAGTTGTTTTTATGGTACTGTCTTGGTGTTATCATTTCGACTACATACTGGATAAATTGCTTACACTCGGGGCTTAGTTGAATTTGTTAGGATTTATGTTTTCCTAACTTAGTACCGACAGTACAAATAGTTAGTACTGATAGTTATAGTTAGTACCGACACTTATTCCCACTTTATAGGTTTGTTTCACTTTCAAGGTGAGCGTACGTCGTAAGAGAAAGTGCACAAAAGGCAAGTTTTAATCTTTTGTTCGAGTTGGGAACCAACAAGTTCACCGGAACTTTTTATGATATACCTCAGTTGAGAATATTTTATTTGGTATTTTTACTAATTTGGTTTGAATTTTATTTTCTTTTTTTTTATGGACAATGTTTTTATATTTTTGGTTTTTTTTTTTTTTTTTTTAACTGATAATTATACTAAAAGAAATGAAAAATATTTTTGTACTTTTTTTTATTTTTATAATAAAAGAAAATATTCACAGTTTAAAACACAATTGATCAACGTAACGATAAACGGTTGCACAGCCTCCCCGGCAGCGGCGCCAAAAATTGATCGTTCCGGATTCACACCGTAAATATATATAATATATAATAAAATATAAAATATATAAAGAAGTGTAAAAACCAACAATCAATGATACCGAGAAGTAGTATAGAGCTTTCCCGGGTCGTAAATCCCCAACGAGGCTGGAATGGTAAATCGATACGATCGAAGATTTGAGTTTGAAGGAAGGAATGAGTTTGGGAAGTTGAAAAAGTCAAATCTAGATTAATTAAGGACTAACGTTTAAAAAATAAAATCCTAATTAAATTTATGTATAATTAAACTAGGAAAACGAGTGTGAGCCGAATCCCGTACATAGGTGGGAAAACCTAAAATCTTTAAAAATAAACCTATACGAGAATTTTTCACTTCTACTAAAACTAATATAGGGATTCAAACTAACGAGAAATGAAAAAGACCTCTAGGACCGAAAACGGAGTTCGTTTGACCCAAAAACGAGTCAAAACAAAATCCCGTACCCGGACCCGTTCTTTAAAAGATGAAAAATTGTAAAAATGACCCTACGAAATAATTTTTTCTTTTTCCTACCAAACAAGATGATAAAGTAAATTTTCTAAAAAAGGCAAAATATTTTTTTGATAATTTTTGTATTTATTATGTAATTTAATAAACTTTTACACTAAATTAAAAAATTAAAATAATATTTAACGTTCATACGAAAAATTCTGAATTATTTACAAATAAAATACTAGAACTCTATTATGTACCCTACGAATAATTTAAAGACACCACACCAGGCTTATGCAATAAGCCCCGAAATAAGCTTTTACAGCTTATGGGCTTATGAGGGTAAAACGTGTATAAATATGTTTGCCCTTGAGTCTATAACGAAAAAGACCCAAGGGCGCAGTGGTTAAGTGTGTGTGAGTTAAAGGGGATGTATCGCTTGGTCCAGGTTCGAGGTCTTGCCACCAGGACTCAAGTGTTCATTCACCTTTTATTTTTTTTTGAAACTCAAAAGAAGCATAGTTGTTAAGCTCGGGGGGTCAACAACTTTGTCACTAGAAGCTTTTGCTGAAATGACTTGTATTTAAGCCTAAAAAATAAGCTCAAAACTTTGACAGTTTGGCATTTTTTGGATTAAGGGCAAAAAATAAGAGCTAAGTCCATTTTGGGGCTTGTTGTCGAATTAAGCTAAGGCTCGAAACTAAAATAAGCTAAGATGGGCTAAACTACTCTAAATAAACTTAAAAGTCTAAAGGCTTATGGCAAATAGCTGTGGGAGCTCTTTATACCAGTAAGCTTAATAGAGAACTTAAAGAAGCTAAAAATGCTTAAAAGCTAGCGGAACTTATAAGCTAGAGAAAGGAAATAAGCAAAAACTAAACTATCTAACTAACCTAAAAACTCGTGGGATAAAAAAAAGAAAAGTTGGGGCTTTTGGGATAAGCTGTATATAGCAATAGTCAAAACAATATGCAATCCCGTCAGCCCTAAGGGGTTCAAGAACAGCCAATGGCTGTTTGGACTTGAAAATAAGCACAAATGTGGATGTTAAGAGCTGTGTATAACTGAAGAGGCTTTATTGAAGAGCCTATAAGCTCTTATAAATAAGCCAAAAACTGGGCTTAATTGCTCTTTAGGGGCTGAGAAAGATGAGCTTAAAGTTCCCCCTTTGCACCAGGGGAGCTTTAAGGCAAAGCTCAAGGGCTTATTTGACAGATCTTTTTAAGCTGTCAAATAAGCTCGAAATCACAAATAAAGCTCTAAAAGATTGAGAGTATAGCCAAGGGGCTTGTGCAACCAAATTTTGAGCTTTTGAATTTAATTTTTTTTTTTTTAACTTGCTTATTTTGTGAATGATTAAGGGCTTTTGGTTTTTTACTAACTGTGACAAAAAAAGGCTTGGTGGTTTTGAATTATAAAAGTCAAGAACAAAGGCTTTGACTGTAACCATCCCTTTTTGGACATTAAGACACACCTTTTTGAATGCTTAACTCAAACCACAAGTGTTAATGCAAATTTAAGCACTTGTGGGTTACTTAAAAATTCACTGTTTTGAACTTAGATTGCAAACCTTAGAAAACTATTTTACAACTAAAAACTTTCTAAAAACAGCTTGAAATCTGCTTACAAAACTTATAGCTTAAATTGACCAAAGGAAAACCACTAAAAAAAAAAAAAAAAAACCCATGCCCACAACCCTTTTTTGAACCCGTTTTGGTCCTTGTACCAAACACCCATTTATCTTCAACATACTGTCAACTAAAGGGAGTTTAAAAAAACATATTTTTACTAAAAATTTGAAAACTTTTTATCCACCTTCTACTTATTTTGACCTATTTATACTATTTTAAAACTAAAAAAATACTAGATTATTAAGAAAAAATAAGCGAGTTTCTCTACAAGCTTATACTATACTTATGTCAGTTTTGATGAGATAAGTAATATAACACAAATTATGCATGGAAAACTTAAGACAGCTATTAACAAGCCTAAACTAATGTATATTTGCCAAAGATTAAAGCAAATAAATAATGACTTATTGCTAGAATTAAGCTAGAATGAAATTTAGGAAATAAATCTTGGATTTTTTGTAGGATGTATCAGAAATACCAAGAGCACTCTTTCTGAGTGAGTGGCCTAGGAAATACCTGTCATAATGCCTTAGCCTCTAAACTGAGCTTAAAAGCTCAATAAGCGCTTGGGAGCTTATTACTTCAAATAGCATCAAAAATGCACTCAAATGGAATATGATGAGCTAAATTTCAAATGAAAACAGTATATTAAAGGGTTATAAACAAGTTTTTCAAACTTAATTAGAGCCTTATTGACAGAATAAGCTCAAAATTAGCTTATTGAGAGCATTTATGAAGTAAATAAAACGGCTTAAATTTTCATTAAAACTGAAAATTACAATTGCATAAAAGACATTAACATAAAAACACTTTAAACTACAATAAAAACTGAATTAAAACTTAATAAAACTTGAATATACTTTGAAAAAAAAAATGTTTGCCACAATGGCTTACAAGGCTTTTATAGCCGAAAATCTACACTAGGTCTTCTTTTCTCTCTTTCTTCTTGTTGTGCTTGTTTGTAGACACACAAACACAGGTGTGTTTGTTTTGTGAGAGTGTCACAGCCTTCAATCTTGGCCCTTCAATCTTTAAAGTCAATCTCGGCCATCGAAATAGGTCTTGGGGGGTGTGGGATTGCCAAGTTGGCACATATGTAGCTGGGAAAGGTAGTGGAGGAGGGGGGAGATGATTATCCATGGAGGGGATGAAGGTCTTTGGGGTAAAAACGGGTGTAAACATACCTGTGATAAGTGTTTTTTGGGAGGTGAAAAAAAGACGGGGGGAAAAAAGGTTATTATGGGTATAAACAGGATTTTGAAGGTTTGTAGAGTTGGCACAAATGGCCCTCCATGGTTATTTGTTTTATTACACCCGTCGTCCCTGTGGTGTAATAACTTTTGGGGACTTGGCAAAACAAGTCCCCAAGAGTTATATAACTCTTTACACCCACAGTCCTTGTGGTATACAAGTTAGGGGGGTTGGCAGTTTTGCCCCCCTACTTGTTACTTTGAGCAAATTGCAAAATGGCCCTTCTCTTCTCTTTTCCTCTTTCTTCTTTTAAATAAGTTTAGCGGTTTGGCTTTTACAGCCCCTAAACTTATATTTCTTTGACTTTGGCGCCAGGGGTTGACTTTGACTTTGAACCAGTTGATCTTTTCTCGTTGAACTTTTGACTGGTATTGATACTTTCCGGCTTCGATTTGGCTTTGTCTTTCACAGTCTTTTCAATTCCGAGTCCGGTTTTGTTCGTTTTGGCTTTGTTTTTCGTCCTTTTCTTGGTTATCCGTTCCTGCACAATACAATTAGCAAAACAAGCGTATCTTTGGCATTTTAAGTCCGTTTTTGGTTATTTTAGCTTGTTTTTAAAGGTAAAAGGTATGTGTATTTAAGCACATACCAAAATCCCCCATACTAAGGTATTGTCGTGTCCTCACGCAATGTCCTATGAAAGTAAGCATTTACGAAAACAAATGAATCTTAATCTCCTCGACTAATAACTTTGAAAGAAGTAGCAATAGTGTTCGTCAAGTGGAACCAAAGAATCAATAGCTTCGAAAAGTCTCGTTTTCACCA
Organism: Tanacetum coccineum; assembly: GCA_026074375.1. Taxonomy (NCBI): domain Eukaryota; kingdom Viridiplantae; phylum Streptophyta; class Magnoliopsida; order Asterales; family Asteraceae; genus Tanacetum; species Tanacetum coccineum. Next base: position 49,219 of record BQNB010006530.1, on the reverse strand, counting down.
TTTTTTCTTTGTTCATTCTCCCTATATTTTTGGATTTTTCTTTTTCTTTTTTTTTTCTTTATTTTTTTCGAATACCTGTTTGAATTTCTTTATTTTAATCAAAATTGGGATCATAGAATGAGAAACAACCATAGAATAATCTACGGATGTCCTGACGGATAAATTCATCGTCCCCGATTTTTCACTAGTTCCAAACCAAGCAATTAAACAAGATCATTAGTCAATATAAGTCTAAATGCTAAGCACTCATACTTATGACTTGTGAACTTTTAACTCCAACATGAATGTATGGTGTAAGGTGTGTAACTCATTCACTCAACCATAGATCAATTTATTTCCATTGTCGTAATTCAAGATGAATCATGACTCAAGCAACAAATTATTTGACCTTGTACTTGATTTTAAAGAACGAGATTTTAACTGTAGAACTTTTTGCAACATATTCATATTGTATACTCTAAGTTCTTAAAGCTAGGAATGCGTTGCTTAAGTTTTGAACCCTACCCAGGCTCGCTCCCTAGTAGGATTTCACAACCAATACGACCGATCGTTCTTAGTTTGAAACGCCAACCCCGTTGCTAGCGTAGTGGGTAATCACAACAACACCTCTTCCTAATATGGCTTAGGATGAAGTGTTTTAGTTGAACCCTCACCTAGACCCGCTTTCATTGGTGAGATATCACAAACACAACCAAATCCCTAGAAGTAATGATGTCTTTGTTCGAAAACTCCACTGTGGTTAGCGGAGTGGGATATCACGACAATCTTATTAATTGTTCCATATAATCAAATGTATCTTCATTGGCAAAAATTTTCAATATTCATGCCATTTTGGCATTCATACTTCATTCATGCTTCTTGCGGCATTTTAAACTTTCGAATTTATTAAGAACAGAAAAATTCGTTTTAAGAAATCAAGTTACTAAATTTGAAGCTTTTTCTAAATAAAAAACATTGATTTTGACTTAGTTAAACTAAATGAGCACGTTATGATTTAGGTGGATTAGAAGCTAATGGGGAGAAAAGCCACAAGTCTTAATCATATAAGTTTTAAAAGAATCTTGCTCAGAACTTATATTAACCTCTATCACTTCTTGTTCTTCACCTTATTTTATAGTACTAAATTCGAAGCATCGAATTCGTGAAAGCTTTTAGCTCACAAAGTGGTAAGTTGAGGAACTTGCCTAGGGCTCAACACGCACGATCGACGGTCAAAAATTTTTCTCATTCTACCATTAGGAAAGTCAAACTGTGACAAAACACTTTTTTATTTTTGAAATTTTTTAAATTTTTTCATTTTTTTAGGTTATTTTTGCAATAAAAATTTGGTGTGGTAAAACGGGATTAGGTGATTACAACGACTGCAGGCAAAAATCAAAATCGATGATTCCCCACCAACATTACTAGAAACTAAAACTCGTCTGTGTTTCATAGGGTTCCTAAGTAAATCTAAGGCGTTTATGATGTGTGCCAAAAGATACGACGTTAAGTCGATAGTTTCTGGATACTGAATTCCCAAAATGAAGCTTGAGGATGTGAGCTCGAGTTAAATGACAGATCGAGGCAGCCTTCATAATCCGGGGAATACAAGGGACAATCAAAATCACAAGCTCAGGAATGGCAGCAAAGCAAATCTCATCACAAACAACACTAGACATCACAAGAACACAAGACTTATTTATTATACTACTATTGTTAGGATATGCATGGGGTGCTCCCAAGTAAGAGTGCTTGTTTAGGGTCCCGAACGCTTGACCGTCCCCCGAATTTATTGGTCCTTGGGGAACGTTTGGAGATCGGGACAACCTCGGTTGGATGTCCCCTCCAAAAGTAGTGTTTTACGATGACCATTTCACTTTAAAGTTGGGGCCCGGAGTTTTGATATAGCTCGACGGTGCCATAAGGAATAAACTTGGAACAACGGTGAATGCGTCCAGGACCAACGGGATTTCAATTTGCCCCGAGAAAATCTTTAGTCTAGAATTGAAATGGATGAAACACGATCACCAACGTGAAACACGGTTCTTTTGATCTTGCTCGTGTTCCTCTTGGTTTTCTCTTTATAGATTAAAGAGTTTTCGTAGGCTTGATCACGAAGTTCATTTTGTTCATTCAGTTGAACGTTCCTGTGATCACCAGCAGTTTTGAACATCATAATTTTGTTTATGCTTGAGAGCCTAGTAGGCTTATGCTATAACTCGATCGGTAGATGACATGCCTTCCCGTACACAAGCTTATATGGAGGCACCCGCATGGGTGGTTTTGTTGCTGGGCGGTAGGCTCCCATAAAGCTATCATCTAACTTGTATAACGACCAGGAGGCCCGGATTTTCTCCCACGGTTCTCTCAAGAATGCGCTTTTAAACCACGATTTGTACCTTACTTAACCACTTGTTTGTGGGTGGATACTCGGTGGAGAGACGGTGAGTGACTCCTATTAAGCATGACCTTTGTAAATTGGTCATTGAAAAAGTGGGTACCGCGATATTATGATAGCTCGGGGTGCATCCAAATCGAGAGAGTGTGTTTTTCAAATATTTACAGACAACTCGGGGAATCATTAGTGGGGAGAGCCTTTGCTGTCTTTTTTTTTGTTTTTTTTTTATTTTAAACCCATTTTTGACCAAAGTAGTCAACAGCCACGAGTATGTTATCTTGTTCCCTTTGTTGACGGGGAACGGCCCCATAAAATCTAAATGCCCCTGATGTCAAAGATTTCGCAATAAAAATAACTTGGGATGGGGGGAGTTTGTGGCTTCCTCATCACGTTGAGTATTTTCCTTGAAGGTTGACAAAATGTCTCAACGGGTTGGACAAAGTCGTGGGCATCCTTGTAGAGGTTTGGGCCAATAGAATATCCTGAGTCGATAGATTTTTTCTGGCTGTGTTTATTGGCACCATAGTATCCCCCAGTAGGTACTCTGTCGGCCAAGCTTTGAGAATGGTCTAAAGCTTCTTGGCCCAGAAACACAACGTCTATATCACCCCTTGTTCAGCACAGATCTTAAACAGGAAAGGATCATCCCAGAAAATAATGCTTGACATCCTTTGAAGAATTATTTTTTTGTTGGGATGTCTTTCCCTTGCTAAACAAATTTTCCCGCATGGTAATTTGCAAAATCTGCAAACCATGGGTGGTAATTTGATCTTGAAGAGCAATAGATACAAGAGTTTCGATGAGGAAATGCTTCATTGATTTCTTTGTTCTCGCGTTTGTCTTGATGAGAATTTTCGTTTCTGGACAGTATGATCGGCGGCGAAGATTCTAGCTCCCTTTTTTTGTCTCGAATTTTCATGTAAAATTCTTGGGGCAATAAGATCCATCCGCTTGTGTCTTGCTTTAGTTCCTTATTGGCAAAGAGATTACTTGATGGCAGAATGGTCAGTATACCACTATGCTTTTGACATGACAAGATATGAACGATATTTCTTCAAAAGGCTACACTACAGCAAGTAATTCTTTTTTGTAGTAGTTGTATGAGTTTGTAGCCTCGTTCATAGTCTTGCTAGATAGTGTATAGGTTTGAAAATGCTTGTTTTTTCTTTGCCCAGGACTTGCACCCCAATTGTGAAGTCGGCTAGCATCGGCACACAGTTCAAAGGGTTTGTGTCCCAGTCGGGAGCAATTAAGATAGGAGCCTCATGTCTGTTTTCTTATTGAGTGATTAACGGAATCGGATACACTCTTCAGAAAAGAAAAGATGGAGAGTCTCTTTTTCAAGCAAATGAGGTCATAGGACGGGCAATTTTGGAAAAAGTCTCTTGAATGAATGTCTGGTAAAAAACCGGCTGTGCCCAAGGGGAATCACGGTACCTTTGACAGAAGTCGGATGAGGGAGTTTAGCTATTACTTCGACTTTAGCTCTATCAACCTCAAGTCCAGACTTAGAAATTTTATGTCCGAGAACAATGCCTTCCTTTACCATGAAATGGCTCTTTTCCCAGTTTAAAGACAAATTGGTGTCTTCACACCGCTTCAGCATCTTTTCCAAATGGGCTAGGCACGTGGAGAAAGAGTCCCCAAAGACCGAAAAGTCATCCATAAATACTTCCATCGTTTTTTCAATCATATCGTGGAAGATTGCCATCATACATCTTGTGGAAACAGTACAGGTGCATTACATAGAAAAAAAACAGATTAAAAAACAACCCCAAAAGGGCATGCGACGATAAGCAAAAGTTACGGTATGGCATGTGAATGTTTGTCCTTTTCTTGATCTTTTGGGTCAATTGGGATCTGAAAGTAACCCGAGAAGCCATCGAGGAAACAGTAGTATTCGTTTCCTGCTAGTCTTTCGAGCATTTGGTCCATAAAAGGCAATGGGAAGTGGTCTTTCCGGGTGGCTTCGTTAAGTTTTCTGTAATCAATACATACTCGCCATCCCGTGACCAATCGAGTAGGAATCAGCTCATTTTCTTCATTTGTGATGACGGTCATACCTCCTTTCTTAGGTACACAGTGTACCGGGCTCACCCAAGGGCTGTCAGAGATGGGGTAAATCAATCCAGCGTCAAGGTGTTTTTCAACCTCCTTTTTTGATATAATCGTTGGATTTTTGGGTTTACTCTTCTCTGACTTTGCTACAGATGGTTCATTAGTCTCTCTTCCATTAGAATTTTTGGTACAAAATTATGGGATAACACCCTTGTTATCGAAGAGTTTTCCAAAGCGAGGCTCGCTTGTGGACTAAGAAAACTGAGAAAGTGCAATGCTGTTTCCTCATCTTTTAAGTCTTTAGCAATGATGACAGGCAACTTATTGTCGCCTTCTAAAAATGCGTATTCAAGATGAGGTGGTAGTTCCTTTAGTTCAACTTCGGGAGGTTCATTAATGGAAGGTTCAACGGGTTTAGCTTCACAGAGTTTGAGTTCTTTCCTACCTCCAGGCATATATTGTCCATGATTTGGGAGGGGGGGTGGTGGTTCACTGTTCAAAATTGCTTCTAGAATCAGGATGTCCCCCTCAGGATCCTGATAAGTTGGATCAACTTCAGATGAAGTTGGATCATCTTCTAGAGCAAGAAACGAATCTGCTTCTTCCATTAAGGTGAAGTCCACTATCAGAAATGAGTGAGAGTTGGAGAAGTAGTTAGAAACCAATAGGCTCAGAATATGGAGTGGGACTTGCACTCGTGACCACACTTGAAAACCTAGGACCTCTTGAGAATACTCATCACAGGCCATATCCCGATGACGTCGATTTGTTGACCGTCACATGGTTGTAATCCAGCTGAGTATTTTGAAGTTTGGTCCAAGGTTTTGAATGTGATGGTTCTTTGCCAAAAACGAAGGGTATCTCGCCTTCTAAAACAATCTGTCAAAGCAATGACTTGTTTTCAAGAAAAACATCGCCGAGAAATTAGGGAACTCGGGGGTCTGGTTCAAAATCAATAACTACGAAGTCAGCTGGAAATTGAAATTTTCCCACATTTATAAAGACATCTTCAGCAATACCGATTGGTTCAGTAATTGAACGATCAGCAAGCTCTAGCGTCATGCAAGTTGGGGTCAATTCAGGAAGAGATAGACTTTTCCATACAGTTATGGAATGAGATTAATGCTCGCTCCAAGATCGGCCAATGCGTTGCATGTAGTAATCCCCGTAAATTCACATGGAATCAAAAATCGGCTAGGGTCTCCAAGTTTCTTCGGTAACTTATTGAGGATGACCGCTGAACAGTTCTCATTCAAAGGAGTCCTTGCCTCCAATTCGCTCAATTTTTATTTGTTTCCAATTAAGGTTTTTAAAGTCGAAGCAAATTTAGGCATGAGCATCAAGGCATCAGTAAAGCTAATCTCGAAACTCAAATCTCTAAAGATTTCATAGAATTTCTCGATTTGGTTGTTAGCTTTTTCCTTGCTCCTTTCATCATTTCTTCTTGATGGAAATGGAATTGATGCTTTAGGAATTGGAGTAACAATAGGAGCAACAACAGGAGCAACATTGGGCTCAGGATTTGGATTACGAGACTGAATTTGAACAACAGGAGGTTGGACGTCTTCGGTGCTTCCGTTATAAGCAGGAGGCATCGTGTCCTTTGTCACCTCGGCGTCATGATTAACTGCTTTCGGTCCTTGGATGGTAACACTGTAACATTTCTCATTTTCGTGTCATTGTACGACTATATTAATGATCACTATTTATTTTAGTCCGATACGCGTTTATAGAAGCTGTATTAGCAGTAACTAAATTTTGTAAGAATATCTGTCAAAATTTGCCATTTGGATTGCAGTTTTTGACCTTGGTTTTGCATGGTTTCTCAACACTGCTCATTGACTTGGTGGAATATCTTTCAAAATCTATTTTTGACGCAACGTGTGTCGCTGAGGAGCGGGTCCTTGATTGAGCTTCTGGTTGATTAACTACTTGGTTGTTGAACCGACGTCGATAAATTGACCTTGGTTGGAAATTGTTCTTGTTTTGATTGAAGTTATTTCTCGATTGAAAATTGTTGATTATTGGCTGAGGATTCTGAACTGAGGGAAAACCAGGAGGTCGAATTTGATTTGAGACATCGCGAGGTCGATACCAGAATTTGCTTGGTTGAAATTGGCGCAGCGGCCTGGGACAACATACTCTTGAGATTGTCATGGTACATGTTGCTGTAGTGGCTGGACAGGTTTTGATAAGAATGACACTCCCCACAAGTTACACACTATGCTCAACCACTTTTACCCGGGGCGGAAGCTGGGTTTGGTTCTTCTCATCGTGAATTAATGCCCTGACACAATGTCTTTGAGGTCAGAACATCCAGATGAGACTTGTTACTTGGGTGGAAGAGCTTGTACTCATTTTAGCTACAACAGCTTTGTTTCTTGATTGACGTACCTTAGACTTGCTCTCGATAATTTTTAAGCATTCTCGAGGCATTTTGTCTAAGAAGTTACCACCAGCAGCAGAGTTCAATGAATCTTGATCATTTGAATTTAGGGCATTAAGAATGTATCGAGTTGAGAGGGCAATTTGAAACCCATGATGAGGGCATCCCCTTAAAAGATCATTGAAACGATCCCAAGCCTCATAAAACGTCTCATCAAATTTTTGCTGAAATCTCGTGATTTCATTTCTGAGATTTGTCGTTTTAGAGGGCGGGAAGAATTTGTTAATAAATTTCGAAACAAGATCGTCCCATGTTTCAATCGACCGAGGGGGTTCTTTTTCTAGCCATATCCGGGCTGCCCCTTCGAGAGAAAACGGGAAAAGCATAAGCTTAACCGACGTATTTGGTACGTCGGAAATCTTCAATCGTAGAAGTGATTCTTGTTTGAAAATAACGGATGTGTGCATGTGGGTCTTCTTTATCATTTCCAAAAAATTGCTTGTTTTGGACAAGATTAAGTAGACCATGCTTGATCTCAAAGTTATTCGCGGTGATTTCAGGAATAACTATCGCATCCTCGTAACCCTCGGTGGGTGCTTCGAGCAATTGCGCCATAGTACGATTATCAGCCATCGTAACTATGGGAGGATTATCAGGTTTCTCAAGATTAGATGATTCAACAGAAGTTTGTCGAACTTGTGGTTGTCGACGTCTACGGGCTTGAGAACGAGTGCGCATGCACAAAATAGGAGTACAAAAAGAAAATTTACACTAATTTTTTTGGTTTTTCAAAGATTGATTCACAATTGATTTTAACGGACAATGAGATAGGAAACAATAAACCAAATAATCTGCTTACTTCACGGTAGCTCTCAAAAAGATAAACTCACAGGTGAGCGGAGGAGTAGGAATAGCGCGAAGCTTATTTCTCCTTTCGGGTCGTAGTTCCTAGGAACAACCCTCCTTATACCCACTTTATAGTTTGTTTAACCTTTCAAGGTGAGCCGTACGTCGTAAGAGACACAAAAGGCAAGTTTTTAAATCTTTTGTTCGAATTGGGAACCAACAAGTTCACCGGAACTTATTATGATATACCTCAGTTGAGAAATTAATTTGGTATTTTACCATTTGTGAATTTTAATTTCTTTTTTTATCGGACAATTGTTATTATGTTTTTGTTTTTCTTTGGCTTTTATAATATAATTATACTAAAAAAAGAATGAAAAATAGTTTTGTTACTTTTTCTTTTTTATAATATTCACAAATTTCAAAACGATGGTCAAACGCAAAGATTAACGGTTGCACAGCCTCCGGCAACGGCGCCAAAAAATTGATCGTGCGGATTCACACCGTAAATTATTATAATATATAACAAAATATAAAAATATATAAATAAGTGTAAAAACCAACAATCAATGATACCGAGAAGTAGTATAGAGCTTTCCCGGGGTCGTAAATCCCAAACGAGGCTGGATTGGTAAATCGATACGATCGAAGATTTGAGTTTGAAGGAAAGGAATGGAGTTGGGGAAGTTAAAAGTCAAATTAGATAATAACGGGACTAAAAAGTTGAAGAAAAAACCTAGAAATTACGAAATTAACTAGAAAAGAGGCCCGGAATCCCGAACAAAGCGAGGAAACCTAAAATCTTTAAAAATAACCCTACGAAGAAATTTTTGCTTCTAAACTACTCTATGGACCAAATAACGAAGAATGAAAAAGACTAGACCGAAAACGGAGCTCGTTTGACCCAAAAACGAGTCAAAACAAAAACCCGTACCCGGACCCGTTCTTTAAAAGATGAAAAGTTATAAAAATGACCCTACAAAAAATTTTATATTTTTCCTACAAACTAGATAACAAAAGAAAATTTTCTAAAAAAGCAAAATATTTTTTTGATAATTTTTGTATTTATTATGAATTTAATAAACTTTTAACTAAATTAAATTATAAAAAATATTAAACGTTTACAAAAAATTCTGAAAAATTTACACAAAATACTAGACCCTATAAGGTACCTACGAAAAATACAAGACACACCACAGCTTATACAATAAGCCCCGAAATAAGCTTACACAGCTTATGGGCTTATGAGGGCAAAATGTGTATAAATATGTTTGCCCTTGAGTCTATAACGAAAAAGACCCAAGGGCGCAGTGGTTAAGTGTGTGTGGGATAAAGGGGATGTATTGCTTGGTCCCGGGTTCGAGTCTTGCTCACCCGGACCAAGTATCTTCCCCTTTTTTTTTTTTTTTAAAAACTCTAGGGTAGAAATTGTAAAAATCTAAACTAAAGGGTAGGCGGGCTAACTTTATTAAATTTACACTTGTGTGAAAACGGGTAACCCTACACTATGAAAAAGAGACAAAACAAACCCTACGACATGGCTTATTTTTTTGGCTTATTAAAAAGTGATTTTTAGCAAAAACTCAAAACATGAAAGTTAAAGAACAGCTTATAATTAACAACTTTAACAAAGACACTTTTGACTTTGGTCAAAAGAATAAGCTATAAAATAAGCCTAAAGTTGACAGCAACTTATAAAGCTTTAAAGCTCAAAATGTTAAGTCTTTTTTTGGACTTAAGGTCAAATTAAGCTAAGAGTTAAACTAACATAAGCTAAGGGATCTATGTTAACTTAAATAAGCTAAAAAGGACAGAATGCTTCACTAATTAAGCTCGTAAAGCCAACATGAAAAATAAGCAATCCTATACTAATCCTAAGCTAAAAACAGTCAAGGGTAGAGTTTGGGCTTAAAAATAAGCAACCAAATAAGCTCTTCAAGGGCTGAAACTTTTTTTTTTTAAGGCTTATTAAGAGCTTATAGACTCTTAAAATAAGCCAATAACTTGGGCTTGAATTAGCTTAAAGGCTGAGAACAATAAGCCTAAAGTCCCCCTTTTGCACCAGGGGAACTTTAAGGCAAAGCTCAAGGGCTTATTTGACAGCTTATTTTAAGCTGTCAAAATTAGCTCTAAAAATTCCACAATAAGCTCAAACAGATTGAGTGCTATAGCCAAAGGGCTTGTGCACCAATTTTGAGCTTTTGAAAATTAATTTTACTTGCTTATTTTTGTGAATGAAAAAGGGCTTTTGGTTTTTTTACAAACTGTGACAAAAAAAGCTTGGTAGTTTTGACTTATAAAGTCAAAAGAACAAAGGCTCTTGACAGCCTTTTTAGACACACAAAACACACCTTGTTTAATGCTTAAACCCAAACCACAAGTGCTTAATCAAATAAGCACTTGTGGGATTCTTAAAAACTTCACAGTTTCAAAAGAGGTTTTAGAAAACCTTGGAAAACAATTTTTCAACTAAAAATGTTTTAAAAACAGCTTAAGAGTGACTTTAAAAACTTGTGCTTAAAAAAAAAAAAAAAAAAAATTGACCAAGTAACCATAACCCATGCCAAAACCCTTTTTGACCCGTTTTAGCCTTGTGCCAAACACCCCTTTATCTCAAAACTGTCAAACCAAAATGGGTTTAAAATCCATTTTTAAACTAAAACTTTAAAAACCTTTTATCTACTTCTACTTATTATGACCTATTTAAGCTATTTTAAAACTAAAAATCCTAGCTTATTAAGAAAAATAAGCTAGTTTCTCTACTAGCTTATTACAAAAAAACCCCCCAAAAACCCCTTATTTTGACAGGTTTTTTTTAAGAATAAAATAAGCTAATGTAGGACAAAATTATGCAATAAAAACTTAAAACAGCTAACTAACAAGCTTAAACTAATATATTTGCAAAGTTTAAAGCTAAATAAGCTAATGATTTAAGCTAGAAATTTAAGCTAGAATGAAATTTAGAAAATGAAACCTTAGATTTTTGTTGTCTCAGAACCAAGGCCACTCTTTCTGAGTGAGTGGCCTAAGAAAACCTGTCCTAATGGCTCCCAAAGCCTCTAAACCTGAGTCAAATGCACCAATAAGCTCTTGGACGCTTAATCTTCAAAAAGCTTCCAAAATGCACTCAACATGACATTTTTGAACTGAATTCATTTAAAACAGTATGCAAGGGCTTATAACCGTTTTGAGCTAAATTAGAGCTTATTGGAAAGAATAAGCTCTAATGAGCTTATTGAGAGCTTATTGAGTAAAAACGACTTAAATTTTCATTAAAACTGGGAATTTCAATTGCATAAAAGACATTAACATAAAAACACTTTAAACTACAATAAAAACGACATAAAACTTAATTAAAAACTTGCTTAAACTTGGAATGTTTGCCATAATGGGGCTTACAAGGCTATTTATAGCCGAAAACTAAAGCTAGGTTTTTTTTCTTCTTTCTCTTTGCTGTGCTTGTTTGTAGACACACAAACACAGGTGTGTTTGTTTTGTGAGAGTGTTCTAGCCCTTAATCTTGGCCCTTCAATCTTTAAAATCAATCTCGGCCATCGAATTTGGTCTTGGGGGGTGTGGGATTGCCAAGTGGCATCTGTGTTGGGGAAAGGTAGTGGAGGAGGGGGGAGATGATTATCCATGGAGGGGATGAAGGTTCATGGGGTAAAAACGGGTAAAACAACCCGTGAGTGTGTTTGAGAGGGAAAAAGAAGCGGGAAAAAACGTTGGAGGCTGTTAACAGAGTGTTTGTTTGGGAAATTGGCAAAAACGGCCCCTCATAGTTATAACTTTCATTACACGATTGGTCCTTGTGGTTAAATAACTTTTGGGGACTTGGCAAAACAAGTCCCCAAGAGTTATATAACTCTTTGCATCTTTCGTCCTTGGTGTACAAGTTAGGGGGGTTGGCAGTTTTGCCCCCCCACTTGTTACTTTGAGCAAATTGCAAAATTAACCCTTCTCTTTTCTTTTCCTCTTTTCTTCTTTTTTATATAAGTTTAGGGTTTGGCAATTTCAGCCCCTAAACTTATTTTTCTTGAACTTTGGCCCCGGGGTTGACTTGGGTTGACTTTGACTTTGACCAGTTGACTTTTCTGTTGACTTTTTGACTGGATTGACTTTCCGGCTTTGATTTGGCTTTGTCTTTCACAGTCTTTTCCATTCCGAGTCCAGTTTTGTTGTTTTGACTTTGTTTTTCGTTCTTTTCTTGGTTATCCGTTCCTGCACAATACAATTAGCAAAACAAGCGTATATTTGGCATTTTAAGTCCGTTTTTGGTTATTTTAGCTTGTTTTTAAAGGTAAAAGGTATGTGTAATTAAGCACATACCAGGTGTTAACATACGAACCATATTATAATTTGGAAATTTCAGTTCAATAATTTTTCCTTCTTTTCACCAAAATGAAAATAACCGGAAAGCTAACACTAACTTATAGCATAACGCCCTACTGTATTCTTTAACATTCATAACAAAGAAGCCTATACATTTTTGTGTACTTTTAACTAGGTTTACCTTATTCTGATAAAACCTTTCAACTATAGTAGTGATCCTTGCTCCAAAGTTTCTATCTCTTTTCCATGTTCACTCCACATGCGTTAAGTGTGAGAGACTTTAATTCTCTGAGAAGTTTTAAAGAACATAAACTACAGTTTATATGTCAAATCTCAACATGTTTAACAAAAATTAGACCTAAAATAGTACTCACTTACATTCATGATTAACTCTTAAGACTTCACGATGGGAAACTCTAGATGAAGGCATTTTGTACGGTCTTTGATATAACTTTTCAAGCTTCAATAAGTTGTTCATTTACAAACAAAACTATGGCAAAAGAAAATATAGATTATGAAATTTACGATCCAGTAAACATGAATAGCAAAAATGAGTGCTGAATAGAAGCTGCCTGGATACTTTATTTTTTACCTTACGACCTTGAAGTTCCACATGTAATTCTGCAACTTTTCTTTGTACTGTGCTAAGGTCTTGTAGTAGTCGTATCAAGTCATAGCCACTATTAAAGTATGCCCAAATATTGCATGCAAATTTATATTGCGATGCACCAAATATTTACACTGTGATGCATCGGCAATATTTAATTAATGCAGTAAATATAAATGTGATGCCACCAATTTAACAAGAGTAGATACATGAGTTTTATCACCCTCAGGGGCATCTCTAGTAAGAACAAAATCAGAAAGCTTTGCATTATATTCATGTAAAAAATGATATCATTAGAAAGACGAAAAACCCTAAACTAGAATCAAAAAATAGATCGATGTTTATGGATCGTGTGTTACATACTGAATCTAACAAAATGTTGGAGGTTTTGAAATCACGATAATCACGGGTCTTTTTGCTTCTTCATGAAGAAAAGCAAGTCCCTTTGCAGCCCCAAGTGCAATTTTCATTCTTTTATCCATTGAATAAAAAATACATGTACTACTTGCCTATAAAAATTTCCTAAACATATCTCCTGAGTCTGATTAGCTAAGTAATTATACTGATAACCAATATATAGATAGAGATAATTACACAAAATATAATGTCTATGTATTCTATTGTAGTCTGTATTTTTAGTATTCAACTTTGCTTACTATTAATCTTCTCCCCCCCTGCCTCTCGTGTCACAGCAAAATACCACACCTATAACTATCAACTAACCCATTCCTTTAATCTCCCGGATCTCTTCCCCCCTCACCCGGTTCCCACCACTCCGCTCCCTCATTGGCACCACAACTCTCTCTATTATGTAGAGACATCTATCGACTACACACCCACCCCAACACCACCCTTAAAAATCTTATATACATTATCCCGACTCACTTCCAAAACCCACCATGTTGACGGATCCATAGAAGGCCCACCAAACTAGTACTAGAAAACGGGAGTAAGAGATGAGATGAGTAAGACCCCCTCCCACATCACAAATCTCCAGCTCTCTCTCTCCCCTTACCCTCTGTCCTCGCGACGCGCTAGAACTTTCGGCAACATCCCATGCCACCGTTATACCTTGCATGGCCTGAATATCCTTGAACCATCAATCTTTGACTAATATGTTGACTTTCAATGTTCAGAAGATTCATCCACAGAATCTAAATTAATTTACTTGAAGGGCCAAATAAGCAACCACGTCCAATAGGACTAAATAGATACTTGAGAAAAAGAGAAGCTGTCATTCCGCCAAGTCCATTGGCTATAGCAGCCTTCTCTCTATGTGTTGATAAAGTTTATTGTGTTCACCATCTCCCCCCCCCCCTCCCCTCCCCGCCCTCCACCCACACGCAGCCACCAATTATGGTTTCTAATTCGGTTATAGAAAATCATATTCTTGAGGAACAAACTCCAGTGATGACTGTGTCGAAAAAACTGTACAGACCTGAAACGCCTTCTTCTTTTAACTAAACCCCGGATAACGTCATCTGCCACTCTTTTCACAATGGCTTAATATTCAGCAACCTTACCAATTCTGCGCCTCAAAAAACAATAATAATAAGATAGGCAGTTGCAAACTGCTAAAGACCCAGTAACCCCGCTCGCTCCTAGCCCGTCTCCACCCCACCTCCTCCCCCCCCCCACCTCCCCCCCCCCCCCAAAAACTTAGTTTTATCAATGCCTGATGAAGAATCCTAGAGATTAGTACAATAACAATGATGGATTAATAACATAATACCAGTGTAGAAAGTGGCACAAACCACATTGTAGACACTCATAACTCCACACACAAGTTCTTACTTACATCACTAGATGTTACATTGATTATCTATACTTCTATACATCTGTAATCATATTGATATGTAAAAAACAGGGGTCTCTCAGGAACCCAAAACTATAAAAGCTCAAAGCATTGAATATTAAAACTGTTTGTTAGCTAGGATCTTTAGTATAGTAGAAAACCACTAAGCATCACGACCAGTCAACGGTCATGCTGTTCCTTGTATACACTGATACTTGTAGATTTTGATGATTCGGAGACTAAACCTGTTGAAAGATCGAGCGTTGATAATTACACCCAGGCAGGTACTCATTTTCTATCCCTCATTACTTTTGACACTTTAACACCGCTCGATGAAACAGAATTAATCATTAAACTCAAGTATGTCATTTTTAAGATTAGTGATATATCATCTGTCATTATGTTATTACTATACAAGGAACAAGCATGACCGTTGACGGTCGTTTGGGCTAGTTGGTTCTACTATAACTAAAGTCTGCTACAAACAGGTTTAATATTCAATGCTTTTGAGCTTTTAGTTTTGGGTTCCTGAGAGACCCGGTCGTTTTACATATCAATATATTACAGATGTATAGAAGTATAGATAATCTATGTAACTTCTAGTGATGTAGTAAGAACTTGTGTGTGGAGTATGAGTCTACAATGTGTTGTGCCACTTTCTACACTGTATTATGTTATTATCCATCATTGTTATTGTTCTAACTCTAGTATTCTTCAGAATTCTTATGCAGGCTTGATAAAACTAAGTTTTATGTGGTGGGAGCTGGTATATTTACTGGTCTTACAGTTGCACTCTATCTTATATCTATTGTTAATACCAGAATGTAAGTTGCTACTAAAGAGTCAGTTGAAAAGAGTGCATATGATGTTATCCGAGGATTAGTTAAAGCAGAAGGCGTTTCAGGTCTGTACAGATGTTTCGACACAGTCATCACTGGAGTTGTTCCTGCAAGAATTATATTTTCTAACCGAATTAGAAACCATAATGGTGGCTGCTTTCAAGATGGTTGAACCGTTTAAACTTTCAGATCATATAAAGGCTGCTATAGCCAATGGACTTGCCGGAATGACAGCTTCTCTTTTTTCTCAAGGTGTCTTTATTCCTATTGACGTGGTATGCCTTATTTGTCCCTTCAAGTATTAATGTTAGATTCATGTGCGATGGATCTTCTGAACATTGAAAGTCAACATATTAGTCAAAGATTGATGGTTCAAGGATATTCAGGCCATGCAAGGTATAACGGTGGCATGGATGTTGCTCGTAAAGTTCTAAAGCAAGATGGAGTGCGAGGGTTATATAGAGGATTTGGTTTATCTATCATGACTTACTCCCTTTCTAGTACTATTTGGTGGGCCAGCTATGGATCCGGTCAACATGTTATATGGAAGTGAGTCGTTATAGATGTTTATAAGATTTTTAATTTTGTATGTTTTTATCATAATGTTAAGTGACCTTTTTTGTAGCCTATTAGGTCATGGAACTAATAGAACCGGGGCTCTTCCCGGCCAAGGGATAGTAGTTCTAGTTCAAGGTGCTGGTGGTATTTTGCTGGGGGGGGGGGGGGGGTGGGGGGGGGTGCCGCGGCGTTGCCATACTACCCACTATATACTAGAAAAACTCGCCTACAAGTATAATCATCGACCTGTACTATTTACTAAACATTTGGAATAGTTAGTATCAGATAATTAGCTGTAGCTAATCAGGCTCAGGAGATAGTGTTAGGAAATTTTAATTATTCAAGAAGTTACATGTAATTTTTTATGTCAATAAGAATGAAATTTGCACTTGGAACTGCAAAGGGACTTGCTTTTCTTCATGAAGAAGCAAAAAGACCCGTGATTTATCGTGATTTCAAAACCTCCAACATTTTATTAGATTCAGTATGTAACACACGATCCATAAACATCGATCTATTTTTTGATTCTAGTTTAGGGTTTTTCGTCTTTCTAATGATATCTTTTTTTACATGAATATAATGCAAATCTTTTTGATTTTGTTCTTACTAGAGATGCCCCTGAGGGTGATAAAACTCATGTATCTACTCTTGTTAAATATTGGGTGCATCACAGTTTAAATATTTACTGCATTATAGTTAAATATGCGATGCATCACAGTGTAAATATTTGGTGCATCGCAATATAAATTTGCATGCAATATTTGGGCATACTTTAATAGTGGCTATGACTTGATACGACTACTACAAGACCTTAGCACAGTACAAAGAAAAGTTGCAGAATTACATGTGGAACTTCAAGGTCGTAAGGTGAAGTAGTCATGCAGCTTCTTATTCAGCACTCATTTTGCATTTCATTGTTACTGGATCGTAAATTCATAGTCTATATTTTCTTTTGCCATATTTGTTTGTAAATGAACAACTTAGTTGATGCTTGAAAAGTTATATCAAAGATCGTACTAAAATGCCTTCATCTAGAGTTTCCATCGTGAAGTCTTAGAGTTATCATGAATGTTAATTGAGTACTATTTTAGGTCAAATTTTGTTAAACATGTTAGATTTGAACATATAAACTGAAAGTTTATGTTCTTTATAAACTTCTCAGGAAGATATGAAGGTCGCTCACTTAACGCATGTGAGTGAAATGGAAAAGAAGATAGAAACGTTAGCAAGGATCACTACTATATTGAAAGGTTTTATCCAGAATAAGGTAAACCTGGTTAAAGTTACACAAAAATGTAATATGGCTCTTTTGTTGTGATTGTTATAGAATACATGTATGGGCGTATGGCTATGAGTTAGTGTTAGCTTTCCGGTTATTTTCATTTTGGTGAAAAGAAGGAAAAATTATTGAACTGAAATTTCCAAATTATAATATGGTTCGTATGTTAACACCTGGTATGTGCTTAATTACACATTACCTTTTCGTACTTAAAATAGTAAATAACCAAAAACGGACTTAAAATGCAAATATACGCTTGTTTCTGCTATAATTGTATGTGCCAGGAACGGATAACTAGAAAAGAACGAAAAAACAAAGTAAAAACACAAAACTGGACTCGGAAATGGATAAAGACTGTGAATGACAAAGACAAATCAAAGCCGGAGGAAGTCAATCCAGTCAAAAAAGTCACAGAAAAGTCAACTGGTCAAGTTTCAAAGTCAACCAAAAGTCAACCCCGGGCCAAAGTTCAAGAAAAATAAGTTTAGTGTTGAAAATTGCCAATACTAAACTTATATAAAAAGAAGAAAAGAGGAAAAGAAAAGAGAAGGGTTAATTTTGCAATTTGCTCAAAGTAACAAGTGGGGGGGCAAAACTGCCAACCCCCCTAACTTGTACACCAAAGGGACGAAAGATGCAAAGAGTTATATAACTCTTGGGGACTTGTTTTGCCAAGTCCCCAAAAGTTATTTAACCACAAGGACCAATCGTGTAATGAAAGTTATAACTATGAGGGGCCGTTTTTTTGCCAATTTCGCAAAACAAAACACTTGTTCTCAGCCCTCTCAACAGTTTTTTCCCGCTTCTTTTTCCCTATCAAACACACTCAGGGCTTTGTTTTACACGTTTTTACCCCATGACATTCATCCCTTCCCACCTAATGGCCTAGGATAATCATCTCCCCCCTCCATCCACTTCCTTTCCCAGAAAACTTATATGCCAAACTTGGCAAATACCACACCCCCAAGACCAAATTCGATGGCCGAGATTGATTTTAAAGATTGAAGTGGCAAGATTAAAGGGGCTAGAAAACACTCTCACAAAACAAAACAACCCTGTGTTTGTGAGCTCTACAAACCAAGCACAGCAAGAGAAAGAAGAAGGAAAAAAGACCATAGCTTTAGTTTTCGGCTGTAAATAGCTCCTGGTAAGCCATTTATTGGGCAAACATTCCAAGTTAATAAGCAAGTTTTTAATTATGTTTTATGTGTTTTTATTGTTTGTTTCAAAGTGTTTTTATGTTAATGTGCTTTTATTGCAATTGAAATTTTCAGTTTTATGAAATTTAAGTCGTTTTTACTCAATTGAGCTCTCAATAAGCTCATTTAGAGCTTACTTCTTGCCCAATAAGCTTAATTTAGCTCTAAAATTGTTATAAGCCCCTTTTCATATGTTTTAATGGAATCCAGTTCCATAATGGGCATTGAGTGCATTTGGGAAGCTTTTTGATAGTATTTAAGCTCACAAGAGTTATTGAGCTTTTGACTCAGAGTTTAGAGGCTCTTGGGAGCTCCTTAGGACAGGTTTTCTTAGGCCACTCACTCAGAAAGAGTGGCCTTGGTTCTGAGACAACAAAAATCTAAGGTTTCATTTTCTAAATTTCATTCTAGCTTAAATTTCTAGCTTAAATCATTAGCTTATTTAGCTTTAAACTTTGCAAATATATTAGTTAAGCTTGGTTAGTAGCTGTTTTAAGTTTTATTGCATATTTTGTCCTACATTAGGCTTACTTTCTTAAAAAAACTGTCCATAATAGTGTAAATAAGCTAGTAGAGAACTAGCTTATTTTTCTTAATAAGCTAGGATTTTTAGTTTTAAATAGGCTTTTAAATAGGTATAATATAAGTATAAGGTAGATAAAAGGTTTTTAAAGTTTTAGTGTTATAAATGGATGTTATAAACCCATTTTGGTTGACAGTTTTGAGATAAAGGTGGTGTTTGGCACAGGCTATAACGGTGTCAAAAAGGGGGTTTTGGTCATGGGTTATCGGGTTACCTTGGTCAATTTAAGCCAAGTTGTAAGTCACTCTTAAGCTGTTTTTTAAAACATATTTTAGTTGAAATTTTTTTCAGAGTTTTCTTAAAACCTCTTTTGAAAACTGTAAGTTTTAAGAATCCCACTCGTGCTTATTTGATTTTAAGCACTTGTGGTTTGGGTTTAATGCATTAAACAAGGTGTGTTTTTGTGTGCTCTAAAAGGCTGTCAAGTGAGTGCCTTTGTTCTTTTGACTTTATAAGTCAAAACTACCAAGCTTTTTTTTGTCACAGTTTGTAAAAAAACAAAAGCCCTTTTTCATTCACAAAAATAAGCAAGTAAAATTAATTTTCAAAAGCTCAAAATTGGTGCACAAGCCCTTTGGCTATAGCACTCAATCTGTTTGAGCTTATTTGTGATTTTAGAGCTTATTTGACAGCTTAATTAATAAGCTGTCATATAAGCCCTTGAGCTTTTGCCTTAAACGTCCCTGGTGCAAAGGGGAGTTAGGCTTATTGTTCCTCAGACTTTTAAGCTAATTCAAGCCAAAGTTATTGGCTTATTTAAGAGTCTATAAGCTCTTTAATAAGCCTTTCCCCCCAAAAACGAAGGTTTCAGCCCTTGAAGAAGCTTATTGGGTTTGCTTACTTTTTAGCCAAACTCTACACATTGATGTTTTAGCTTAGGATTAGTATAGGATTGCTTATTTTTCATGTTGGCTTTTACAGCTTATTTCAGTGTAGCTTTCCTATTCCTTTTTTAGCTTATTTTAAGTTAACATAGACCCCTAGCTCTATGTTAGGTTCTAACTCTTGCTTAATTTGACCTTTAAGTCCAAAAAAAAAAACTTAACATTGTGAGCTTTATGCTTTATAAGTTGCTGTCAACTTTAGGCTTATTTTTAGCTTATTCTTTTGACAAAGTCAAAAGTTGTCTTTGTTAAAGTTGTTAATTATAAGCTTGTTCTTTACTTTCAAGTTTGAGTTTTTGCTAAAAATCACTTTTTAATAAGCCAAAAAAATAAGCCATGTCGTAGGGTTTGTTTTGTCTCTTTTTTTCATAGTGTAGGGTTACCCGTTTTCACACAAGTGTAAATTTAATAAAGTTAGCCCGCCTACCCTTTAGTTTAGATTATTACAAATTCTACCCTAGAGTTTTTTAAAAAAAAAAAAAAAGGGGAAGATACTTGGTCCGGGTGAGCAAGACTCGAACCCGAGACCAAGCAATACATCCCCTTTATCCACACACAACATTAACCACTGCGACCCTTGGGTCTTTTTCGTTAATAGAACTCCCAAGGGCAAACATATTATATCACTATTTTTGCCCTCTATGCATAAGCTGTGTAAGCTTATCTTCGGGCTTATTGTATAAGCTTGTGGTGTGTCTGTATTTTCGTAGGTACCTTTTAGGGTCTAGTTTGTTGTGTAAATTTCGAATTTTTTGTAAACGTTAATATTTTTGATAATTTATTTAGTTAAAAAGTTTATTAAATTCTTAATAAAAACAAAAATTATCAAAAAAATATTTTGCTTATTTAGAAAAATTTCTTTTGTTATCTAGTTTGTAGGAAAAAATATAAAAATTTTTTGTAGGGTATTTTATAATTTTCATCTTTAAAGATCGGGATCCAGGTTACGGGTTTTTGTTTTTGACTCGTTTTTGGGTCAAACGAGCTCCGTTTCTCGGTCTAGTTTTTTCATTCTTCGTTATTTCGGTCCATATGAGTGAGTTTAGAAGCAAAAATTCTTTCGTAGGTTATTTTAAAGATTTTAGTTTTCCCTTTTTGTTCGGGATTTCGGGCTTCGTCGTTTTTAGTTTATTTCGTAATTTCTAGGTTTTTCTTCAACATTTTAGGTACGTTATTATCTAATTTGATTTTTTCAACTTACCAAACTCATTCTCCTTCAAAACTAAATCTTCGATCGTATTCGATTTTACCATCAGCCTCGTTGGGGATTTGTTTTCGACCCGGGATAGCTCTATACTACTTGCTCGGTATCATTGATGTTGGTTTTTACAACTTCCTTTATATTTTATATTTTGTTATTTATTTATATATATTTCGGTGTGAATCCGGCTACGATCAATTTTTGGCGCTCGTTGCCGGGGGGCTGTTGACAAACCGTTTTCTTTTGCGTTTTTTGTCAACTCTGTTTTTGAAATTGTGAATATTATAAAAAAAAAAGTACAAAAATATTTTTCATTTCTTTTTAGTATAATTATCAGTATAAAAGCCAAAGAAAAACCAAAAACATAAAAACATTGTCCATAAAAAAGAAAATAAAATTCACAAATTGGTAAAATACCAAAATATAATATTCTCAACTGAGGTATTATCATAATAAGTTCCGGTGAACTTGTTGGTTCCCAATTCGAACAAAAGATTTAAAAACTTGCCTTTTGTGTCTCTTACGACGTACGGCTCACCTTGAAAAGTTAAACAAACTATAAAGTGGGTATAAGGAGGGTTGTTCCTAGGAACTACGACCCGAAAGGAAGAAGAAAATGTTTCGCGCTTATTTCCTACTCCTTCCTCACCTGTGAGTTTATCTTTTTGAGAGCTACCGTGAAGTAAGCAGATTATTTGGTTTAAGTTGTCCTATCTCATTGTCCGTTAAAATCAATTGTGAATCAATCTTTGAAAAACCAAAAAAAATTAGTGTAAATTTTCTTTTTGTACTCCTATTTTGTGCATGCGCATGTTCTCAAGCGTAGACGTCGAAAAACCACAGTTCGACAAACTTCAGTTGAATCATCTTATCTGAGAAACCTGAAAATCCTCCCATAGTTCGATGGTGATAATCGTACTTATGGGCAATTGCTCGAATGCACCCACCGCGGTACGAGATGAGATAGTTATTCCTTAAATCACCGCGAATATACTTTGAGATCAAGCTATGGTCTATTAATCTTGTCCAAACCAAGCAATTTTTGGAAATGATAAGAGACCCTCATGCTCACATCCGTTATTTAACAGGATCACTTCTACGATGAAGATTTCTCGAAACCGTACCAAATACGTCGGTTAACGCTTATGCTTTTCCCGTTTTTCTCACGAAGGGGCAGCACGGATATGGCTAGAAAAAGAAACCCCTCGTTCGATTGAAACATGGGACGATCTTGTTTCGAAATTTATTAAACAAATTCTTCCCGCCCTCTAAAACGACAAATCTCAGAAATGAAATCACGAGATTTCAGCAAAAATGTTGATGAGACGTTTTATGAGGCTTGGGATGTTTCAATGATTTTTAACGGGGAGATGCCCTCATCATGGTGTTTTCAGAATTGCATCAACTCGATACATTCATATATATGCCCTAATTCAAATGATCAAGATTCATTTTGAACTCTGCTGCTTGGTGGTAAAGTTACTTAGTTCAAAATTGCCTTCCGATGAATTGTTTTAAAAATCTATCGATAGAGCTAAGTCTAAGGGTACGGTCAATCAAGAAACAATAGCTTTTGTAGCTAAAATGTAGTACAAGCTGCTTCACCAAGCAGTCTCCATCTGATGTTGCTGAACTCAAGACTGGTCTTGGGCTATTATTCTCTGATAGAAAGAACAATTACCCCAGCTTCCGCCCCCGTAAAATGCTGGTTGAAGCAAGTTGTTGTAATTGTGGGGAGAGGTCATTTCTTATCAAAACTGTCCAGCACTAACAGGAAATGTACTGGTGAGTGGATTCCGCGATTATTCCCTATCGCGCTGGAGTATGTGTACCCAGGCCGATTTGGCCTCTAGAGTCTCTGCCTCGCTACCCCCCCTCCCCTTCCCACTAGCCATCCCATAGAGAGTTGTGTACCGGTCTTTAAAATAGAGAGACGCGTCTAAATTAAATTCGACCTCTGGTTTCCTCCAGTTCAGAATCCTCATGCCAATAATCAAAACAATTTAATCGACGGAAATAAATTCAATCAAAACAGAGGAAACAAATTTTCCACTAAGTCAGTATTTATCGGACCTCCGGTTCATCAACCAGTAGTTAATCAAACCAGTAGCTCTTTCAAGGAAACCCTGCTCCTCAGACACCACGGTGTTTTTTTTGTGTCAAAAATAGATTTGAAAGATATGTCACAGCCAATGATGCAGTGTTGAGAAAACATGCAAAACCAAGGTCAAAACCTGCCAATCCCAAAATGGCAAAAATTTGACTGATATGCTTCAAATTGTTATGCTAATACAGTTCTATTTCCGGTCTGGACTCTTCCTGTAACACTGTAACCAACCCAAAGAAGAATTAAAATGTATCCTACCCGATAGTGGTGTTACCATCCAGGACAAAAGCAGTTAATCATGATGTCGATGGTGACAAAAGGACCCGATGCCTCAGCTGAAACACGGCCCCCCCCCCCCCAACGCACCAAAGACGTCAACCTCTCCCCGTTTGTTCAAATTCAGCTTCTCGGAAAACTCCTGAGCCCAATGTTGCCTTCCTGTTGTTTACTCCCGTTCTAAAGCATCAATTCCATTTCCATCCGGAAGAAATGATTGAAAGGCGAAGGAAAAGGCTAAACGATCAAATCGATGAAATTTTATGGAAAACTTTAGAGATTAAGTTTCGAGATTAGCTTTACGATGCAAGCCCCCCCCTCTCCGCACTCCCAATTTTCCTACTGCTACGACTTCAACTCTCCTTGATTGGAAAAAGAAAACTTGATCCAAACCCGCCGGGATCACCGCCCTGCAAGGATCCTTATGAAATGAGGAAAACTGTTCAGCGGGCATCCTAACAAGTTACCAAAGAAACTTGGTGACCCTGGCCGTTTTTGATTCCATGTGAATTTACGGAATTATACATGCAACGCATTGGCCGATCCATTGGTTTGCGAGTATTTATCGCATGCCTTATTCTGAATGGAACAATCTATCTGTCTGCCTGAAATTGACCCCAAATGGCATGGACATTAGAACTAGCTGACCGTTCGATCACTAAACCGATCGGTATCGCTGAAGATGTCTTTGTAAATGTGGGAAAATTCCAATTTCCAGCTGACTTCGTAGTTGTTGATTTTGAACCAGACCCCCGAGTACCTTTAATTCTCGGGCGATGTTTCTTGAAAACCAGTCATGCTTTGATAGATGTTTATGAAGGAGGCCATCACATTCAATCTGGACCAAACTTCAAAATACACAGCTGATTACAACCATATGACGGTCAACAAAATCGACGTCATTGATATGGCTTGTGATGAGTATTCTCAAGAGGTCCTAGGATTTTCAAACATGATCGCGAGTGGCAATCCCACTCCATATTTTGAGCCTATTGTTTCTACTGCTTCTCCAAATCTCACTCCTTTCGGGGACAGTGATTTTCTTTTAATGGAAGAAGCAGATTCGTTTCTTGCTCTAGAAGATGATCCAACTTCATCTGAAGTTGATCCAACTTATCAGGATCCTGAGGGGGACATCCTGCTTCTAGAAGCAATTTTGAACAGTGAACCACCACCCCCCCCCCCTCCCAAATCAAGAACAATATCTGCCTGGAGTTAGGAAAGAACTCAAACTCTGTGAAGCTAAAACCGTTGAATCTTCCGTTGATGAACCTCCCGAGGTTGAACTCAAGGAACTGCCACCCCATCTTGAATACGCATTTTTGAGGTGACCGACAAAGTTGCCTATCATAATTGCTAAAGACTTAAAATGAGAAAAGGCAGTCTCTGCTCAAGGTTCTAAAGTCCACAAGAGAGCCATCGCTTGGAAATACTCAGATATAAAGGTGTTAGCCAAAAATTTTGTACTCACAAAATTCTAATGGAAGAGGATATGCAAAGCCAGAGAAGGGTAACCCAAATGCACGATGTTATCAAAAAAGTAGGTAGAAAACTCACTTGTCGCTGGTTTGATTTTACCCCATATCTGACAGCCATTGGGTGGAGGCCTGGTACACTGTGTACATTAGAACGGAGGTATGACCCGTCATCACAAATGATGAGAATGACTGATTCTCTCGATTGGTCACGGATGGCGAGTATGTATTGATTACAGAAAGTTTATGCAAGCCACCGAAGACCACTTCCCATTGCCTTCATGGACCAAATGCTCGAAAGGTACTAGCAGGAAACGTAATACTTCTGTTTTCCTCGATGGCTTCTCGGTTATTTTCTGATCCCATTGACCCAAAAGATCAAGAAACGACAATCATTCACATGCCCTTACGGAATATTTGCCTATTTCCCCTCGCATGCCTTTTGGGCTATGCCAATGCTCGGGCTACGTTCCAAAGATAATGTCATGATGGGCAATCTTCCACGATATGATGAAAAAACATTGGAAGTTATTTATGGTGAATTTCGTCTTTGGGACTCTTTCTCTACGTGCCTCATCCATTTAGAAAAGATGTTAAAGCGGTGTGAAGTCACAATTTGTCTTTAAATGGGAGAGAAGAGCCATTCATGGTGAAGGAAGGCATTCGTTCTCGGACTCAAATATTTCTAAGTCGGGACTTGAGGTTGATAGAGCTAAAGTCAAAGTAATAGCTAAACTCCCTCATCCGACTTCAGTCAAAGGTGTCCGTAGTTTCCTTGGGCACGGCGGATTTTTACCGAAGATTTTCATTCAGACTTCTCAAAAATTGCGTCCTATGAATTATTTGCTAGAAAAAGGACTCCATTTTTTCTTTTCTTGAGAGTGTATTGATTACTTTAACACACTCAAAGAATTGGCTGAGGCCCGATCTTAATTGCTCTCCGACTGAGAACTTGCCTTTTGAACTAATGTGCGATGCTAGCGACTTGCAATTGGGGCAGTCCTGGCAAAAAGAAAAACAAGCATTTTCAACCTATACACTATGCTAGCAAGACTATGAACGAGGCTCAAACTCACTACACTACTACTGAAAAGGAATTACTTGCAGTAGTGTATGCCTTTGAGAAATTTCGGTCATATCTTGTTATGTCCAAAAGCATAGTGTATACTGACCATTCTGCCATCAAGTATCTCTTTGCCAAAAAGGATGCTAAGGCATGACTCATGCGTGGATCCTATTGCTTCAAGAATTTGATATTGAAATTCGAGGACAAAAAAGAAGTCTGAGGAATTCGCCGCCGATCATCTGTCCAGACTGAAAATCCTCATCAAGAAAACTCTGTAGAACAAAGAATTCAGATGAGCATTTCTCTCGAAGACTCTTGGTTATATTGCTCTTCAGATAAATAGTTCCCCAGGGTTTGCGATTTTGCAAACTATCATGCGGAGGAAATTTGTTTCAAAGGAATGACATAACAACAAAAAATAAGTTCTGCAAGGATGTCAAACATTATTTCTGCGGATGATCCCTCCTGTTTAAGATCTAGTGCTGATCAAGTGATAAGACGTTGTGTTTCTAGGCAAGAAGCTTAGGACATGCTCAAAAGCTTGCATGTGGACCTACTGGGGGGACACTAGTGGTGCCAATTCACAGCAAGAAAAATCTTCGATTTCAGGATTCTTTTGGGCCCCCCCATTACAAGGATGCCCATGAATTGTCACGTTGTGACATTTGTCAAAGTCAGGAAAAATTACGCAACGTGATGAGATGCACAAAACTCCATCCAAGTTTTGCGAAATCTTGGACATTTGGGGGCATTGATTTTATGGGGCCGTTCCCGTCTTCAAGAGGGAACAAGTACATACTCGTGGCTGTTGACTACTTGTCAAAATGGGTTGAAGCAAAGGCGCTCCCCACCAATGATGCCCGAGTTGTTTGCAAATTTTTGAAAACTCTCTTTTCTCGATTTGGTGCCCCCCGAGCTATCATAAGTGATCGCGGAACTCACTTTTGCAATGACCAGTTTACAAAGGTCATGCTTAAGTATGGAGTCACTCATCGTCTCTCCACCGCGTATCACCCACAAACAAGTGGGCAAGTCGAGGTATCAAATCGGGGTTTAAAGCGTATTCTATGAGAGAACCGTGGGAGAAAATCGGTGACCTCCTTGGTCGGACAACTAGATGATGCTTTATGGGCCCTTCCACACAGCTTACAAAAACCCATCGGATTGCAACTCCGTATTAGGTTAGTGTACGGGAAGGCATGTCATCTACCGATCGAGTTAGAGCACAAAGCCTACTGGGCTCTCAAGCATACAAATTTTGATGTTCAAACTGCGGGTGATCACAGGAAAGTTCAACTGAATGAACTAAATGAACTTCGTGATCAAGCCTACGAAAACTCTTTGATCTATAAAGAGAAAACCAAGAGGATACACGATGCTAAGATCAAAAACCGCGTTTTCAACGTTTAGTGATCGTGGTTCTCTCTTCAAACTCTAGACTGAAGATTTTCTCGGGAAAATTGAAATCCGTTGGTCGGACCATTCACCATTGTCCAAGTTTTTCCATTATGGCCCTGTCGCAGTTATCTCAAAAATCAGGCCCAAACTTTAATGTGGTTGGTCATCGTATAAAAACACTACTTTGGAGGGGATATCCAACCGAGGTTGTCCCGGAATCTCCAATCGTTCACCATGACATATAAATGCGGGGAGGGTTCAACTGCAACCTTAAACAAGCGCTTAGGGGGGAGGCACCCCATGCTATCATATAATGTAATAAATAAGTGTTTTTGTGTGAGAGGCTTTCATTTTCCATTACCCGTGTTTTGTCCATGTTTTGTGTGCTTTGTATTGTATGTCCAGGATTTCCCGGATTGTGAAGACTCTCGTGCTTGCAGTATTCCACAAGAGTTTCACATCCTCAGCTTCATTTTGGGAATCCAGTATCCAAATCTAATCGACTAACGTTTTATCTTTTGGCACACTTCATAAACGGCCTTAGATTTACGTAGGAACCCCTTTGAAACATCGAGGACGATGTTTAGTTCTAGTATGGGGGGGATCTTCGATTTGATTTTTGCCTGCAGTCGTTGTTATCACGTAATCCCGTTTTTACCACCAAATTTTTGCAAAAATACCAAAAAAATGAAAAAAAAAAATTCAAAAATAAAATAAGTGTTTTGTCACAGTTTTGACTTTCCTAATGGGTAGAATGAGAATAATTTTTGACTCGATCGGGCGTGTTGAGCCCTAGCTAGTTCCTCAACTTACCGCTTGTAGGCTAAGCTTTCACGAATTCGATTGCTTCGAATTTTAATAAGGTGAAGAACAAGAAGTGATAGAGTTAAATATAAGTTTATGTGCTGAACAAAAACTTATATGAGTAACTTGTGGCTTTTTCTCCCATTAGCTTCTAATCCATACTCATACGTGCACAATTCAATTCAATAAGTCAATCAATGTTTTAGAAAAAGCTTTCAAAATTTGGACTTGATTCTTTTAAAGCGAGATTTTTCTGTTCTTAATAATTCGAAAGTTAAAATGCCAAAGAAGCATGAATGAAGTATGAATGCAAATGCAATGATTATTGAAATTTGCAAATGAAGCATAATTTAATTATATGGAGGGCAATAGTAAAGATGTGTCGTGATATCCCACTCCGCTAACCACGAGGTGGGGGTTCAAACTAGACATCTTTACTTCTAGGGATTTGGTGTGTTGTGATATCTCACCAGGAGCG
Organism: Tanacetum coccineum; assembly: GCA_026074375.1. Classification (NCBI taxonomy): domain Eukaryota; kingdom Viridiplantae; phylum Streptophyta; class Magnoliopsida; order Asterales; family Asteraceae; genus Tanacetum; species Tanacetum coccineum. Next base: position 20,671 of record BQNB010006530.1, on the reverse strand, counting down.
TGGTCTCAGGTGAGGGTTCAAACTAAGACAAAATCTAAAGCATATTAGGAAGAAGGTGTTGTGTGAGTTCCCACTACGCTAGCAACGGGTGGGTTTTCAAACTAAGAAACATTCGGTCGTTGGTTGTGATATTCCTACTAGGGAGTGAGGCCTAGGTTAGGTATTCTACAAGCAACGCATTCTAGCTTTAAGAACTTATGTTTATATTGATGAAGATGTTGCAAAAGTTCTATAGTTAAATCTGTTCTTTAAAATCAAGTTCCAGGTCTTATTTAGTTGTTGCTTTGAGCATGATTCATCTTGATCACGACTATGGAAATAAGTTGATCTAGGGTTGAGTTGAATGAATAAACACATTTAAATTCGTATATATTCATGTTGGAGTTAAAAAGTTAAAAAGTCATAAGTTGAGTGCTTAGCATTTGACTTATATTGAATGATCTTGTTAAATTGCTTGGTTATGGAACTTGTGGAAAAAATCAGGGACGATGAAATTTATCCGAAGGACATCCGTAGATTATTCTATGGTCGTTCTAATTCTATGATCCCAATGTTGACTAAAATAAAGGAAGGAAACAGGTAGTCGAGAAAGAAAAAAAGAAAAACTCCAAAATATTAGGGGTAGTTTAGTGGTACAAATAAAAAATGGTGAAAAACGGGACTTGGCGAAGCATTTGATTCTTTATTTCCTTGACAAACACTTTGCTACTTTTCAAATGTTATCTCGTCGAGGGAGATTGCGATTCTTTGTTTTAGTAAAATGTTTACTTCAAAACATTGCGTCGAGGACACCGGCAATACCTTAGTATGGGGGATTTTGGTATGTGCTTAATACTCATACCTTTTACACTTTATAATAACGAGCTAAAATACCAAAACGGACTTAAATGACAAATATACGCTTGTTTTGCTAATTGTAATGTGCAGGGAACGGGTTATTTAAGAAAGACGAAAAAACAAGCCAAAACAACACAACCGGACTCGGAATGGAAAGGATGTGAAAGAAAAGCAAATCGAGCGAAAGTATCAGTCAAAAAGTCAACAGAAAAGTCTATGGTCAAAGTCAAAGTCTACCAAGTCAACCCCGAGGATTAAAGTCAAGTAAATATTAGTTTAGGGACTGAAATTGTAATCCCTAAATATAACTTAAAGAAAGTAAGAGGAGAAAAGGAAGAGATGGGCAAAATGCCATTTGAGCCAAAGTTACCACCCACAAGGGCTAAACTGCAAACGTCCCTAACTTATATTACACAAAGGTACTTCGGTGCAAAGGTCATTAAAACCTTTGGGAATGAAATTGCCAAGTCCCAAGGGGTTTAACCCAAGGACCAATATGGCAAAGTGACTTAATAAACCTTCAAGGACCAAACATGTCAACTCCCCTAACCTTTGCCCTGTCACCTTCTTTTTATAAACCCGCTTTTCCCGCCCTTTTTCCCTCAAAACCCAAGGCAACATCACGAGTTCATCTCACCCCTATTACCCTGTAAACCTTCACCTCCACCATGGGACAAACCTAATCCACCCTCCTCACTTCCTTTCCCAGCTACTAATGTGCCACGTTGGCAATCGAAACCAACACATAACCTCATTATGGCTAGAAATACTTCGACTTGGACACTAAGGACTATCAAGGCTACGATTTGCTTGATATTCACTCACACAAGTAACACAACTCTCTTTTTCTTGTGTCTACAATAGGAAGCACAAGAGATGAAGACAACCAAGTACAATGAACGACATAGTCGTTTGGTTTTTCTATTTAAGTTCATTTGTACACTGCCATCTGTGCCAGATAGTTTTTAAGTTAGTTTTAAGTTTTAAGTTAATCTTATGTAATTTTACAAGTTTTTGTAGTAGCTTTTAAAAAGTTTAAAGTATTTCTTTGTACTGTTCTTGTCTGAATGAAAAATTAAAGTGAAGTTTTATTTTACATTGTGTTGCTAGCAACTCCTTAATTTTACTCTCATTTTATCTTACAATCTGTTTTTCAAAAGTTTCTAAGCAAAAGTTAAGAGAAATTCTAAAAAAAAGGGAAAAAGGTACTGTGGAAAAGGGCATGGATGATAAGCTAAAATGGATGGTTATTGGTTTTCAGCTAGTTTGGCTTATTTATTAGCCAAGGGTAGTATTTAGTGCTTATTTTGGCTTCACAAGATCTTTTGTGAAAAGGATCAAAGGTACTTAATTTTCAACTTTGCTTATTTACTGTAGCAATAAGTAATGTGGCATTTATTTCCCTTAGCTTAATGTGCTTATTTGTGAATAAATCATGTCTAAGAATGTTTTAGAATGTTTATTCATTTCTTATATGTATTTGTTAAAACTGTAAAGTTGTGTAAAGGGCTAGGAGAGAAACTAGCCTTATTTTACACTTAAGCTATATGTTTTAGTTTTAAAGTAGATTAATTAGGTTGATAAATAGTGTGAGTAGATAAAATGTTTTAGCTGGTTTAGTTTTTTTTACAGTTTTTAAGTACAACAAAGTTGGGACAGTTAAAGTAAAGGGGTGTTTGGGATAACTTATAAAACGGGTCAAAATGGTTGTGGTATGGGTTATGGTCATCAATCTAGTTTTAGCTTAATCTTTTAAGCTCATTTAGATTGTTTCAAAGTCTTTGTGAGTTCAATTGTTTTTTCAAGATTTTCTAAGCAATTGTGTTAACTGTGAGATTTTCAAGATATCACAAGTGCTTATATCCATAAGCACTTGAATTGTGAGTTTGAGGTTCAAAAAGAGTGCATCTTTGTGTTTATTTCAAGCTGTCTAAACCTCTTGTTCTTTTGACTTTTAAGTCAAAACAGTCCAAGTGTTTTTAGTGTCACAGTTTTAAAAAATCCAACACCCTTTTTCACCATCAAAAATCAGCAAGTGTTTATGGTTTTTAAAAGCTAAAATTTGGTGCATAAGTCCATAAGCTAGGGCTCTCAATCTGTTTTAGCTTAATTTTTTGTTTAGAGCTTATTTGACAGCTTTTTAAAAGCTGTCAAATAAGCCCTTGAGTTTAGCTAAAATCTCCCCTGGTGCAAAGGGGAGATTTTAAGCTCTCATTGCTTACCCTTTCTGTCCACTTAAGCCCAATTTCTTGGCTTATTTCAAGACCCTATAAGCTCTTGTATAAGCACCTTAAGTTTCGACCTTAAAGAGCTTATTTGTTGGCTTAATTTTAGGCTTAAACTTGCCTGTTGACTGTCTTTAGCATAGATTAGTGTAGGCTAGCTTATTTTTCATCTTAGCTTATTGAGCTTATTTAATAAGCTCATTTTGATCCTAGCAGCTTATTTTGATAAAGTTAATAGTTTAGTTTGCTTATTTCCCTTTTGCTAGCTTATTTGAATGCCCACTTTAGTGTTTTTGCCCTTTAAGCTTTGTTTAGCTGTTTCTGTCACTCATAAGCTTTTCCCAGCTTATTTTGTGTTAGCACTTAGCCTTTTCAGCTTATTTAAGTTTGTTTAGACTCCCTTTAGCTTATTTAGTCCTTAACTTAGCTTATTCGACCCCAAACCCAAAAAGACTTAAGCTATTTTGCTTTTAAGCTCTTTAAGCTAAACTGTCGAACTTTTTTTTTTTTTTTTTTTTTTTTTGTTGATTTTTTTTTTTTTTTTTTTCATCTTTTTTAAAGCTTTATATAGTGTTTTTGTAAAAAGGCTGTAGAAGACAGTTGTTTAGCCCCAGAGGCTTAACAACTTTGCTTCTTTGAGTTTTCGAAAAAAAAAGGGGAAAGACAAGAGGTCCGGGTGAGCAAGACTCGAACCCGTGACCTCTCGATACAATCCCCTTTTAACACACACCCTTACCACTGCGCCCTTGGGTCTTTTTCGTTAAAGACTCAAGGGGTTTATTATTTAAGGGTGTTTTGGCTTACAAGCTTAATAAGTTGTGTAAGCTTATTTTCGGGCTTATTTCTTAAGCTGTTTCTCGTTTCTTATTTTTCGTAGGACTGTTATAAGGTAAAGTATTTTTAGCAAAAAATTCAGAATTTTTCGTAATCGTTTAATATTTTTTTTGATTTAATTTCGTTAAAAGTTTTAAAAATTCATAAAAAATACAAAAATTATCAAAAAAATATTTTGCTTTTTTAGAAAATTTTCTTTTGTCATCTAGTTTGTAGGAAAATTTTAAAACTTTTCGTATGGTCATTTTTACAAATTTCATTTTTAAGAACGGGTACGGGGTACGTTTTTTGTGTTGACTCGTTTTTGGGTCAAACGAACTCCGTTTTTGGTCTAGTCTTTTTCATTCTTCGTTATTTGGTCCCTAGAGTAGTTTAAAGCAAAATTTCTTGGTAGGGTTATTTTTAAAGTTTTTAGGTTTTCCCCCTTTTGATTCGGTTCGGGGCTCTCGTTTTCTTGTTTAATTTCGTAATTTTGTATTTCTTAAACTTTTTAGTTGTTATTATCTAATTTGACTTTTTCAATCCCTCAAATCAATTCCTTCCTTCAAACTCAATTCTTTCGACTGTATCAATTATCCATTCTGAGGCTCGTGGGGATAAAGGCCCGGGACACTCTATACTACTTCTCGTATCATTCGGATCTTGTTGATTTTTAGATCCTATATATATATTATATATTTTCATTATACTTATTATATATATTTAGTGTAAATTTTAACCAATCAACTTTATGTTGAATTAATACTTCACGAATATAAAAATATACCCATCTATAAACAAATTAGTAAGATAGTATGAGAACGTATGTCAGACAAGATTATAAGTGTAAGAACAATCAAACCACAACGCGAGGTTTATAAGTGTTCGGCAACGAAGCACCTCTTCACCCTACTACACTCCCCGAGCAACTAACTCGCGAGTTTCATCACTATGTCACAAGCTCCCTTATGGCGGAGAAAACCATACACAAGTAGCTTACACCAATTTCAGACACAAGCTAAATGTCAAGTTCTAATCTTAGCTAGAAAATAATCTATCACAACACAAACTCTATTACTTGTTTACGACTTCACACTTCACGGCTTTCACAACTTCAGACTTATTCACAACACTACTTATATCACAACTATCTAGTACTACTTGGTAAGATTACCACGATCTAACTATACTTACAAAGATCACAATATCTACAACTACACAACTTACAAGATTTACAAAAGGATTTACCTTGTTTATTATGATTAAATGCATTAGATGCAACACACACAAAGGTGTAATACTTTTCACTTGGATGATTGGAAGTATTCTTCTCTTGCCGTGAGGAATTGAGCTTGATTATTTGGTACAAAGCTTTATGATTAAATGATCAAAGGATTTTAGAGAGGATATATGGGCTATTTTGGGCAGAAAGAATAAGTGCAAAAGGTGAGAAAATAGTGGGGAAAAGTCTAGTATTTATAGGACAAACTAGGGGAGCGTCTACCTAGGGGGTGTCCTTTTAATTGGTGGGTGTCCCCTTAAAATTAAAGGGGGCCACTCGTGTATTTAAGGGGCCGCCCTGACTGGGCCTCCTAGTTTGTCTTTTGTGTAGGGGGGATTTTATAGAACTTTTCTAGCGTTTTAGGTCTGAAAATTTGAATTTCAAAATGTTTATTTTTAATAAACATTTTCTTGTTATTGTAGAAAAATGTTTTATAATGTTTATAAATTGTTTACAACATTTTATAAAAGTTGGGTTGAATAAAATTGTCTTGATCATAAATGCATTATGCATTTATTTATTCATCCCTTTAAGTGATATAAATCATAGATTATGAAATTTATACTATGATTACTTGTTTACGTTTAATCTTACATTGTGAGTTTTTATATTTGTTAATTATCAAAACGTTAAGATGTGAAATACATATTAATAATTTTTTTAGCATTATATTTTGTCAACAATCTCTCCTTTTTTATGATTCAAAATTTAAACTATTAAATGTGTACAATTATTTTTAAACAAGTATTTAGTTAAGTTTATGTCATTTCTCCCTTTTGTAGATCAAAAAGACATCGTCGAGAATTGCTAGTCTAGATCGACGATTATTTGCTCCCAATTGATGTGTGCTCCCCTCGTTCGAGGGGCCCCAAAGGGAAATTTGAGCTAGGTTTCTTGGCTACAAAAACGAGTTAGAACAATACAAATATTTCTAATCATGTAGCAAGAAAGAGAAAAAATATGACATGTGCAGCAAACATCAAGCAAAATATGCCTTCATTCATTTAGGACAATATGTGTAAACAACAACACAAGCATACATAATAGAAAAACAAATATGCTGTAGAAGTATAATAATACATCATAAAAGGAAATCCTAAAAAGCCATAGAAGGATTTTTGACTGCCTGCGACACAAAAGGGTTTGACGATTATTTGTAGGCATATTATGAAGTTAGTTGGTTGTTGATGGAGAGTTTGGAGCAAAGGCGGTTGTGGATGGGTAGTCTCTTTGAACTCTAAGAGGTGGATGTGGTACAGTGAGGAGGAATTCAATCCAATTGATATCCTCACTTAAAGCAAGGAATTATTTTTGGGTGAAGATGCAACAAGGGCAATACCCAACATGGGTGTCAACTTGGTTCATGTTGAGAGTGTGTAGTAGGTTTGGAGAGTAAGGTAATGAGGGAATATTGGTTTGTTGTTAAGAGAGATGCATGGCTAAGAGGTTTGATAGGTCTTATAGTTAATTAATGTCATCAACTAGGCTTTCTTTACTTGGAAATGGAGGTGATGTGTGTTGAGTTTGGTTGTCACTTTGAGGTGGAACTTGAGTGTGAGTTTCATGTGAGTTGATGGGTGAGATAGGAAGTGGAGGATGTGAGATAACTTGTTATGATGTGGGAGTATCCTTAATGTAAGGAGTTTGGTTGTCACTTTGAGATGACGTCTTGGAGTGTGAGAACATGTGAATTGAATGGGTGAGTTGGGAAATGAAGGTGTGAGACACTTGTGGTGATGTGGTAGTGTTCTGATGTAAAGATTTTGGTAATGCTTGATTGGGGTGATTGTTTTCTTGAGATGGTTGATGATGAGGAGTGAGTGGTTTTGGCATTGGTGTAGGTAAGTTTACATTGAGCCTATTGAATGTATTACAAGGGTTTAGTTTCTTCCTCCAAATGGTTTCACACTCATTTTGGCTACCCTTGATGGTTTGGATGTGGGTTTGTTAGGAGAGGCATTGGTGAGGATGATTGTGATGATGATGGATGAGAATGTATTTGTAGTGGAGGAAAAGGTTTTAAATTGGAAAGAATAAACATTTAAAGGATCAAATCCAAGAAATGTTTGTGAATTTAGGGAAACAGTAGCTAAGTCTAGAGGGTATTTGGTTAAAGGGAGGTGAAAATACTGTTTTACCCGTGTTTGCCTAGGTCGGTCCCCTTAATTAGGGGCCGGTCCCCTTAAAATTAAGGGGGCCGCCCTTTATGAATTAAGTGGGTGCCTACTGGCATTTCCAGATTTCCTAAAATTTGATTTTTCTCAAAATTTTATGTGAGGGTTTCTGTTTTGGTGGTTAATTTGCAGCAAGTCCATCTCTTTTATGGCAAATTATGATTTTTAGCACTAGCACAAAGCATTCAACATTCCTACATATGTATGACAGATGTAGGATACACCTTTTACATAATTTGGCATATACTCATATATGGAATTGAGATCATAAGGGTGAAGAACATATGAAATAGTAACTAGATATAATACACAAAGAATTTTCCTTGATAAGGAGGTTAAGTTAAAAACGAACCAAACTTTTGTGCAAATCCTAGTGTGTGCCTAAGTGCGACAAATGTGGATTATCCCCCCCCCCCCCCCCAACCCCCCACAAAAAGCCCCCCCCCCAAAACCCACCACCCAAAACAAAAAATGATTATTTTCGACACTTAAGAACATGTAAACCTAAGAAATAATCCAAGTGCTATTTGATTATAATTTTGCTCAAACCAGTTTGTCGAAGATTATATTAGATTATACTCTTTTGGACAACAAGTAGAGAACATTATGCATTTTGTGAAAATGTTTTTAGCATTATCTCAATAATATGTGAAAATTTATTTATGTGCTCCTAGTTGTGAGAAATACTTTTTAGAAAATAATATATTGAGATTATTGTATATATGTATAAGGAGATATGCATTTGGATAGGAGAATTTGTAAAAGTTTGCTTATAGACTTTTCCTAATTATTTGATTTTGTGTAAAATAGAAACCTAGACACAGAGGAAAGAAAAAGAAAAAAAATTGTCAGTCAGGTGGGTGGTCCCCTTAATGTCTGGGTGGTCCCTTTAAAATTAAGGGGGCCGCTCTTTATGAATTAAGGTGGCCACCCCCTGTTAAAAAAATTCTCAGATTTTAGACAAATGGTTCATTGATGATTATCATTTCTTTATTATGCCAAAAACTTAATCAATTTGTTTCATCATTCCTAGACCTACGTTTAAGTGGTTTAGTTAGAATATCGGCTATGTTGTCTTCCGATGAGACCTTTTCTATAGAGATATTTCCTTTTTAAACATTATCGCGAAGGAAGTGATGGCGAATCTCAATGTGTTTTGTTCGTGAGTGTTGAACGGGATTCTTACTTAAGTCTATAGCCCCTTTGTTATCACACATTATTGGAATGTCATCTAACCTAACGCCATAGTCTATGAGAGCTTGTTTCATCCATAGAGCTTGTTGACATGCCTTTCCGGCGCTTACGTATTCCGCTTCGGTTGTGGAGATGGCAAGAGCGGTTTGCTTCTTCGAAAACCAAGATGTTAGACAACATCCCATAAACGTGCAAACACCACTAGTGCTCTTGCGATCTACGTAATCTCCCGCATGATCTGAATCCGCATACACTATTGTTTCTATGCCGGATCCCTTAGGATACCATAATCCTAAATGCGTAGTGCCTTTAATGTATCAGAAGATACGTTTAACCGCTTCTAGGTGAGAGGTTTTGGGATCCTCTTGAAAGCGTGCACAAAGGCAAACACTAAACATGATATCGGGTTATTCTGGCCGTCTAAGTATAATAAAACTACCTATCATGCTCTAAATTATGTATTACTTACGGACTCTCTTTCCTTCGTTCTCTCGTGAGTTTGGTTTCTGTAGACATAGGGGTTTTTATTGGCTTAGAGTTTCTAGTCCAAATTTTCTTAAGCATTTACATTAATATATTTTGATTGATTAAAAAATATTCCTTCATCTTATTTTTTTATTTGTATCCTATGAGAAATTTAGTTCCCGCCGTTCATATCTCATTTTGAACTCTTTATGCATGATCTTGGCAAAGGCAATCACATATTTCTTGACAAGTTGAATCCGAATTATTGCCATCAACATATATTGGACAATAATGAGATTGGAGTCTTTGTTTTTAATGAAGAGGTGTTTTCTCCTTCCATGGAGTAATGATGTTTAATAAGAAAGCTTTTAATCGATCGTACTAGCGTTGGGGCTTGTTTTAGACCTCATAAGACTTTATTAAGTTTATTGACATAATTAGGTTTTACGAAAGTCATTGAATCCCGGAGGTCTGTGCCACGTAAAACCTCCTCATTGATAAAATCGTTAAGGAATGACTCTTCACATTCATTTGGTATAACTTAAAGTCCAATGCGCAAGCATAAGCTAAAAAGTATTCTTATGGACTCTAGTCTAGCTACGGGTGCATATGTTTCTCATATCAATCCTTCTTATTGAATATAACCTTGGGCTACTAACCTAGCTTTGTTTCTAGTTACGACACCATTTTCATCGAGTTTATTTCTATATACCCATTTTGTTCCTGTCATATCCATGGGATTTGGGACTAGTTCCCAAACATCATTTGTTTTAAATTGGTTTAGTTCCTCTTGCATGGCCATTACCTAATTTTCATCTTTTAATGCCTCATTTATATTTTTAGGTTCTAATGTGGAAATAAAGCAAAAGAAATTGCTTTTGTCTTGAGCTTGCGACCTAAGAGTTCTTTGATTTAGATTACCAATAACGTTTTCTAGGGGATGAGTTTTAGATTCTTTAATATTTACAATTTGATTATCTTCAAGATCATTGCCTATGGGTTTTGTTTTACTAACCTCAATAGCTTCTTCTTCGACTAACTCATCATCTTCCAATGGTGATGTTTTAGGCGGGGGAGGAGTTTCATCGAAAGTTACATTTAACGACTCTTCAACTTTCATTGTTTGTTTGTTAAGTATTATGTAAGCTTTACTATTTTGCGAATATCCTGAAGGGACACTTTCGTTTGATGACTTTGGGTCGAACTTGGTGAGGTAATCTTTTGTATTAAGAATAAAACATTTACTTTCGAATACTCTAAAATAGTTAAGGTTTGGTTTCCTACCTCTTAACAACTCGTATGGAGTTTTTCCTAAAATACGTCTAATGGAAACTCTATTAATTATATAGGTTGACGTATCGACCGCATTACACCAAAATTTTTGAGGAATGGATTGTTCGTTTAACATGGTTCTACTCATTTCTTGTAGAGTGCGATTTTTTCTTTCTACTACCCCATTTGATTGTGGAGTACGAGGAGCGGAAAAATTGTGAGATATCCCATTTAAATCACAATAGTTTCTGAATTGTACTTCATTATCAAATTCCCGACCATGATCCGTTCTAATTGATACAATGGAACATCCTAATTTGTTTTGGATCATTTTGCTAAATATTTCAAATTTTTCGAAGGCTTCGGTTTTATTTGCTAAAAATCTAGTCCATGTGGATCGAGGGGGTGGGGGGGAAAAATAGTCATCTACGATTCTAAGGATAATGATATCCTCGCATAACTTCGAATGGCGGAGGGGCAAAACAAATCCATGGATGTAGTTCTAAGTATCTGTTGTTGAACTATTTTTTTTAGCCTTGTGTCTTGCATGAGCTTGGTTTTCCAATTTGCAAGCATCACAAAATTTCGGTCGTATTTTAGTTTGGTAGGTTTTAACTATATTCTTTAGATGCTAATGATGAATTAATTGCATATTAGCGTGACCTAATCTCTATGCCATAGTTGGAGTTTTCGTTTCCAATGTTGCAAGCATATTTTGTCTTCCGATTTATTTCCAAGTTTCATTATCATATTTCCTCCTTTCCTTAATTCATTTAACTATAAAACTTTTCGTCTTTGATGTATATCCCTATCATGTTCGATAATATTACTTTGCATTTGTTATCACATATTTGACCCTCACATAAGCAAGTTCTATTTTAAGTTATATGTTAAGTTATCTAGTGATCAACTTTTAATCATTAGGAGTTTGAGAAATCGTACACTTGCCTATGATTTTACCGCGTAGTTGTTCCAAGATTTATGTTTCCTTTGTTGTATGCTTTGTATGAAGAAAACACTTTTCGATTAACGGTTCATGTGTTTTGAGCATCCACTACTTTAAACCACTATCTGGGTTCCAAGTTATTCCTAAGCATATTTAATCGGGCGCTTAAGCTACAAGACCAGTTTCATCTTTAGTCTTTTCCATTTCTCTTCTCCATTATCGCTCCCATGCTCTCCAATAAAATGCTCTTTGATCTTGTTCTTTTTCTTGGGCGGCTTTGAAACATTCACCAGTGAGGTGATTTGGATCACCACAATTCTAAAAATTTTCTTTCACTTTTTCCAAACCAACATTTCTACTTCTTTGCCCCCAATGTTTTTCTATTGCCTCGTGGTTGTATTACAACTCTTCCTCGTCTCTTGATGAATTTCTTAAATTCCTTTTACGGCCTAACGACTTACTATTCGTCTTCACTATCGGAGCTTGAGCTTATCTTCATGACTTACTTCCTTTTTTACACCTTTAATAGCAGAGATATTACATTTGTTCTTTCTTGCTTTGACCGTTTCGAATCTTTCTTTTTTTACATCTTCATAGCTTTCAAGTTTCAATAAGTTCATCAAGAAGGTCAGTATGGTTAGATTATTTTTATTCTTAATCGTTGTGACTTTTGCGTGCCATTTTGGTGTAATGCCCTAGAAACTTCCTAACACAATTCTGCAGAAACCTTCACAAGTGCTTTTAGACTAGTAATAAAGTGCTTAAATTTTGACCAAAGCATTATCTATTGTTCTTATTACGGAATCATAATTTAATCATATTTTTGAAAAGATGATCTATTTTGTTACTTTGACTTGATTATTACTTGATGAGTGATATACAAAGTATCCTCAAATTTCTCTTTTACGGTTTGGCACATAAAAATTCTTTACGTATTCTTTGTGTTGCAATGCATAATAAATTACCATTTTAGATTCAGTATTTTAGCAAGTTTATTTTTAAGATCGTCAATTTTGTTTTGAAAAGGTAAAACTTCATCCTTTTGAGGTTTCGGGATTATTTTGATTGGAGGGAAAATATCACTTCGGTACCAACTTGTCAAAGATCTAGATCTTTTGATTTCACATAAATTTCCAATTTATTTTTCCAATAAATAAATCCATCACTTTCAATGGTGGTCTTTGCATAGATTGCCCTTCTAAATATTTTTTCGAATTTCCCATTATATCGATTCAAGTTTTAAAATACAATTTATTTTAAAATTCTTGTTTAGCGTGGCTCTTGATACCAATTGTGGAAAACTAGAAGGGGGTTGAATAGTTTACCGCTTTTTAATTTAAGGTTTTGAATCTTTCTTGATGATCATCTCATGTACTTTGAGGTTTCCAATGAGCTCATCAAGAGATAGTGATGTCAAGTCTTTTGATTCTTCAATTGCCGTGACCTTTGCTCTCCATTTAGGATGTAGAGCCCTAAGAAACTTCCTTACGTAGTTCTTACTAGAATAACCTTCATCAAGAGCTTTAAGACTAGTAATAATAGTATTAAATCTAGCAAAAGCATTATCTATAGATTCGTCTTCGGAAATAACGAATTGTTCATATTGTTGGACCAAAAGGTCGATCTTATTATCTTTGACTTGACTATTACCTTGATGGGTGATTAATAAGGTTTTCCAAATTTCTTTTGCCGTATTACACATGAAAATTCGTTCATATTCTTTTCTAGGCAAAGCATTGTAAATAACCATTTTGGCTTCATTATTTTTTGCAAGCCTTCTTTTAAGATCATCCGTTTGTTTTTCAAAAGGGATAACCTCATCAAGTTTGGTTTCCGGATTTTGAATAATAGGTTGAAAATCACCATTGGTAATAACATGCCAAAGATCTAGATCTTTTGATTTAACATATGTCTCGAATCTATTTTTCCAATAAATAAAACTATCGCTTTCAAAGAGTGGTGGTCTTTGCATAGATTGCCCTTCTAGATATTTGTCGGAATCCATAGATCGATCCAAGCTTTAAAATACAATATATTTTAAAAATCTTGAGTGACCTTGCTCCTGATACCAATTGTAGAAACTAGAAGGGGGGGTTGAATAGTTTTACCGATTAATTAGCGTTTTAAAAGTTTGCTTATGAAATAGTTTGATTCGAGTTGTATGTCAATCAACCAACAATATGAATCATAGAAAAACTATCTAACAATGCAAGTAATAAGTAAAGAGGTAAGAAAAAAATGATCAAACCAAGACACCGAGATTTATAGTGGTTCGGCAATGAAGCACCTCTTCGTTCCTACTCCACTCCCCGAGTACTCCACTCGAGATTTCACTATGTCAACAAGCTCCCTTTAGGCGGAGAAAACCGTTTACACGTCGCTTACTTACTTTTCCGACACTAAGCTAGATGTCGAGTCCTAATCTTAGCTAGAACCAATCTAAGACTTCACTAAGTCTTCACACACTCATAAGATATACACTCTTGGATTGACACACAATCCAAATCACACCAATATACAATATATACACTTAGATCTACACGCGATCCAATTTATACAACGACACAAAACAAATGTAATGAATGTTTGTGATCTTGAAAAAGAAAAGAGAGAGATCACTTGATAACAATTCGTATAGAGAAGAATACGATTTTTCTTCTCTTGCTCTTGATTAGAAGGTGAAGACGGGAGGAAGAAAGAATTAATCACTTGAAACAAAATCAAGGAATGTTAGTGATCAAGATATGTGTTTTAGAAAGAAAGAAAGGAAAAAGAGAGAAAACTAGATCTGATAGAATTTTTGGCAAGAGTAAGTCTGTTTTTGAAATGGGGTGGCCCAGTATTTATAGGGGACAAAAAATGACTGTTGCTGGCGGCGGTCCCTTATATATAAGGGGGCCGCCGACCCTATAAGGGAGCCGCCGCTAAACTACGCTCTATTTTTTTTCCTTTTGTGGTGAAGGTTGTATCTGTTATGGAACCTTTCATTTTGGGAGGAAAATTTGAAATTCAAATTTTATATTTTTAATAAAACATTTCTTTTAATGAATAAATAATTTGTTTTTATATTTTTATAAAAACATTTTTGTGGAAGTATAAGATTTAAGAAAAATTATTTTCTTGATCACTAATCATGTTTAATAATTTGTTTATCCATACCTTAAGTGATTAATCCTAGAAATAGAATTTTATGATTAACAATTTATAAACGTTTTATTTTATTGTAAACGTTTTCACATTTTGTTATTATCAAAACATTGAGAGGTCAAAAAATATAAATAACGTTTTTGGTCATTATTTATATTAACAAAATCCTCATTCGCGTAAAACCCATGGTTAATGATTTGGAAAGGGAAATAAATTGTTGTTAAACAAAAATTACAAAACAAATAGATTAAGTCTAAGATACAAGTTGCTAGACATTTTTCCCGACCGTTACCATGATAAAGACACAACTATTTACAAACGTCTTGATCATAGATAAAAAAACAACCTAAGTTGGCGTTCCCGTAACGGTCAACTTCCTAATCATCCCATACTTTACATACTTTTCAAGGTAAGTGGTGATATCTTCCACTTTATACAATACTCTACATCGTTGACTTTAATACGTATCAACGAATAATCGGTCCTTCGTGTAATTCCTTCGGTAGTTGCGAAACAATTATATTCAAATTTTCCATCTCTTTTTAGTTGCGATTTTTCTAATTTTTTTGATTTTTTTTTCAAACATCTAACTATATACGAAACTCGGAGTAGTTTCACCATCTTTACAATCATAATAATTTCGGATAATTTCTTCTATAATTCTTCATTCTTCGGACGTACCATTAATTCCGATGGTAGTAAAAATAATGAGTTTTGACTATTTTATACATTCCCATTTGCGATGTGAAAATTTCTTCCAACCGTACTAAAATTGACACAGGACTCGGGAAATACATACTTTACACTTTAAGCAACTAGCAACTGTAAAATAAACTTAATCTAATAGGATAGGCTAGGGTGTAAAGGTGTAACAAAATAAACAAGTTGGTGTAATTCCTAAAGGATTGGCTCTACGGGTTGTTCTAGGGGTATCTTACTCTTAAAGTGAGAGTAAACAAAGGGTTTATACAGGGGTTAACTAACCAGTGTAATTAGTTAATAAACAACATGAATAGGCTTTTTGGGTGTAATCCTAAAATTTACTAATTTAAACAATTTACTTCATCTAAATCCATAGTACTCATCACTGTGATCTCGAATAGATATACCAAGCCAAGTTCTAAAGTCTACTACATCGAGCAAGACATTTGTGTGGAGGAAGATAGTATGAGGAAGATTGTGATGATGAGAAGAATGAGAGGAGATGGAAATTTAAATAATGAAAGTATGAAGAGAGAATGGCAAAGCATGGTGTTGGAGATGAAAGTTGAAGAAAGTGTGTGTTCAAAGACTACTTCAGTGAGATAACCACTTCGTGGCAATCATCCATTACACATGCTTAATTCGCACGTGTCTAACTGTGTCTACAATACCTAAAATACGAAAGCGCAAACCAAAAACACCCACACCCCCCATGTAGACGACCGCTGCCACGCGCCGCCCAATAACCAAATGATCCGTCACCCCCAGATCTACACTCTACGCTCGACCTCTACGCCGCCCTTCCGGCCGACCCCCTCGTTGTTTCTCTCTTCCTCCTGACTGGCCAGGTCCATATTGTTGGGCGGGTCCCTTTTATGTAAGGGGGTCTCTGAATATATAAGGGGGTCGTTTTTGAGGGAAAGCGAGTATTTCCATAGTTTTTCATTTTTAGAAATTTCACACCTTTTTTATCAGCCAAAAAATCAAACTTCATCTTCAAGCAACATTTTCAATTCAATCTTTTATCCTAATCATGTAGAGGTATAAGCTTCAAGATGAATCAAATAAGAACATAAATTTTCAACTAGCAAAGCAAATTTATGGTATGATAAAAATATTCTAAAATTATCCAACATATGCAAGTTATCATGCTATTATTTTAGCTTTTAATAAAGAAAGAATACTAGAATAGCAAAATTAATAGTAATTATAGTACTTAAAATTGTGCATCTATTTCAGCTTCTTATTCTCCTCATCATTTTCTTCATGGTTTGTCTAATTGACCTTAACTCATCTCGGTGTGTGTAACACCCCCAAAATCAGGTAGCAGCGGAATGGTAACATTTGGGGTGCTACGTCAAAGTACAACAATCAAGATATAGGAAACGACCAAAAATGGACGTTTCTTTCGTTTTAACTTATATTTCATTTATAGCAAATCTCAGAGGTTAATACTTAGGTCCCAAGTTTTAAAAAGTCATAAACTCTTCTAAATTAAACAAAAGCTTCAATAATACCAAAAGATGACTTAAGTTTTTAAAGATAATAAAAGTTGCATAAACTATAGATAAAACACAGAATCCGTCTTCATTGATATCCGCCACGGCTCCCCTCCAATCTTCTTACCCTAGGACCTAAAATTACATGTAATAAACACAAAGGTTGAGTGAAATCATAGGTTTATTAGTAAAAGGGATCTGGTGGTTCTGGAAACAAGATCGAAGTAATTAATAGTAGACTCTGAAACACTTTCAGAAGTCCAAAAATCATTTATTATTTGCACTAAGTCATTGACACCGAAGCCTTAACTAGATTTGTGCCCCAATCAGAAAATAGGATGCTTTGCCAACACCCGAACTATCTCTCAATGTTAAAATGCACCCGATCAAAACTAGTGACCAAGTCACGGGTGGGGATTGTTAGTCCGATAGATCTATCAATAACACAGTGTCATATAATAGCAATTAACGGTTCTGATAAATAGGGGGGACTTCAGGCCAATAAGGTAACTTAGGCATAATAAAAGGCAGGAAATATGGTAGCAAACACTTGAAAAACACTTGTGCGGTCCAATAGTAAAACAAGCAATGTATTCAAAAAAAAAATAAAGAACCCCCGTAGATTTTGTAAAACAATTGTAGAAAAAAGGGGGGCTATGAAACTCACCTTGAGGGGATGGAAATCAACACAAGTATTCAAAAATAGAAAAAGCGTCAATAAGGATCGAAGGGTAACCTAATCCCAATATAGGTCGTATAAGTACTAACACTTTGCCATAATGCATCATTAAATTTTTCTGACCAATATTTAGGATTGTACCCCCACTGATCTCTCTAGGATGCGCTTAATAGCCCTATTAGTAACTTCAGTCTGTCCATTAGATTGACGGTGATATGACGTGGATAATTTGTGAGTCACACCATATCTTTGTAAAGCTTTTTCAAGCTGGAAATTACAAAAATGTGTCCCTTTATCACTAATCAAAGCTTTAGGAACTCCAAACCTAGCAAATAAACTTCTTAAAAACTTAACCACAACACGTGCGGCATTTGTAGGTAATGCTTGAGCTTCGAACAATTTGGACACATAATCGACAGCTACTAATATGTATTTATTACCTCTAGATTGGGGAAATGGTCCCATAAAATCTAATCTCCGAACATCAAAGACTTCGCATACCTGAATGTTATTTTAAGGCATTTCGTTCCTTGAAGATATGTTTCCCAATCTTTCACATGCATCACATCGTCTTACGTACTTATTAGCATCCTTAAAGATACTAGGCCAATAAAATCTGGACTCGCAAACCTTCTTTGCGGTAATATTAGCACTATGATTCCCACCTGTAGGTCCCAAATGACAATGTGCTAGAATTTCAAGGGTTTCACTTCTAGCCACATATCTTCTCATTATATTATCCGTGCACAGTTTAAATGCATAAGGTTTCTCCCAAAAGTAAGTCTTGACATGCGAGAAAAATCTCTTTCTTTTTTCAAAGGTCCAATTTGGGGAAACAACCTTTCCAATAATATAATTAACAAAATCCGCATACCATGGTTCATCATCTTTAAACTTGGATTTTAGCACCATTAAATGCTCGTCGAAGAATTTATCAGCAATTTCCCTCTCAGTTAACACCTTTTTTGGTGATGGACTTGTGATTGGGGTATGAGACGGGTGATGAGGAATTGAATGAAATTAATTTCATTCCTCAATGAGTGCAAGTGGTTGGTGGTGTACCGACAACAATGACAAAAACTAGCATGACAACCTACTTGAGCATTAGTAGGAGGTTGAACCATTGGATGGGGTGGAGAGGATGGTGTGGATGTTTGGGAATCAATGAGTGAGGAGACGGTGTAGAGTTGGTGGATGATTTGATCTCTTTGTGGGTAGTTCATAGGTGGTGAAATGGAGTGAGTGGTGTTTCTTGAAGGTGGTGGTGTTGAGTTATTGTGACGAGTGGGTGATGATTTTGGTAAAGGTGTCTTTCGCTTCCAAACTTGACGAACCGACATCCTTGGTTTTCTAGTAAGGTTAGGATGATGATTTGAGCAAGACATTTGTGTGGAGGAAGATAGTATGAGGAAGATTGTGATGATGAGAAAAATGAGAGGAGATGGAAATTTAAATAATGAAAGTATGAAGAGAGAATGGCAAAGCATGGTGTTGGAGATGAAGGTTGAAGAAAGTGTGTGTTCAAAGAGGGAAATTCCAGCAATGTCTAAGAGTAGGGTGGTCAAAATTACAGAAAAAGAGAAATTTTTCGAAATGTTGTTTCCCTCCTGACGGCGGTCCCTTATTGTTGGGCGGTCCCTTATATGTAAGGGGGCCGCCTGATATATAAGGGGGCCGTTTTCTGGAGGGAGCAGAGTTTTTCCAGTTTTTCATTTTCAGAAATATCACACCTTTATCAGCCAAAAATCAACTAAATCTTAAGCAACATTTCATCAATCATTTATCCTAAGCATGTAGAGGTAATAAGCTTCAAGATGATTCACATAAGAACATAAATTTTCAACTAGCAAAGCATTTATGGGATGATAAAAAATATTCTAAAATCTATCCCAACATACGCAAGTTATCATGTATTGTTTTAGTTCTAATAAAAGAAAGATAACATAATAGCAAATAATAGTAATAATAGTCACTTAAACATTGTGCCAACATCTTCACTTTCTTATTCTCCTCATCATGTTCTTCATGGTTTGTCCAATTGACCTTAACTCATCCTGGTGTGCATCTCATTTTTGGGTTTGAAGAATTATGGTTTCGGATAAGAGGTTGTTTAAATCATAATTTTCACGAGGAGGGTTTTGATTGACTCCAGAGACATTGTGTGATGAGGAAGAGACATTTTGAGACAGAGAGGAAGGATTGGAATGAGATGACTCATTATCATTATCTTCGACAATGTCATCGATTTGGAGAGATGAGGAAGGTGGATTTTGAGTGTTGGAGGAGGAACTAGCATTTGACTCACGTGGTCTTTTCTTGCCACGATCCGCTCGTGGCTTTCGCTCATAGTGAGGAGCGAGCGGATACATGACTCGATCATATGAGAGATAATGATCAAAAGCTAGCTCGGGAGAAACTGACACAACGTGTTTGAATAACCTAGTCAAAAGCATACCATAAGGTAAAAGTTCCTTAGGTTTGAATCGAGTCTTTTCCATTCTTTTGAGAATGAAAAATGCTAGGTTATATGGAGTGGATGTCTCAATGCAATAAAGCATGTGACAAAGACACGTGGAGACATGATCCTTATGACCTCCTTGACAAAAGACATTTTCACGAATGATCTCAACCCAAGGTTTCATATATGTTCGAATCTCTCGGGTTAAAATTTCGTTTTCACCAACGACAATGGTTTCTTTATTTTTTGGTACGGTTTTCTTGTCCTTGTCATGGAATTTGAATGTGAGACTTAATGACTCTTAGAGTTGGAGGTTTAGTTTTATAAAGACCTTTAGTCGGAACACTTACCGATAAATGATCAAGTGACCACATTTTGGTGATGGAGGCTTGACCTTTGAATGGAATTTTTAGGATTTGACCAAATTCCTCTAGAGTAAGGGAGAATGGCTTGTTTTGAATGACAAAATTGACAACGAATTGACCATTAGAATTATTGGTGAAGGTGAGTTGACAATAAAACTAAAGAACAAAACAAGGTACAATTTGTTCGTTGATGTCCAACAAACAATCGAAGTTGATTGACCTAACGACCCTTCCCTCATGAAAATATCATTTTTCAAGATTTACCATTGTGTTTCGTATTGATATTTGATTAAAGTCATTTGACATTGAGGGTATGTAGTTTCTTGTCTTTTGATGATCTAGAGCGGTAGCACGAGGCAATGTCACCTAAAGTGAATTTAACAAGATCATGTGTTAATCACTTATACTTATTTTATGTTTTGAGTTTGTGTCTAGTGTGTGCCTATATGCAACAAATGTGGAGTAACGGTTAACTTGACCTGAATATAAAATCCTAAAAGTTAACCCAAACGCTCCTAAGTTTGATTTTGTTCATCCAAACAAGTCAAAAAATACATATGAATTATGTATCTCAAAATTTGTTCATGAGATCATTATGCATGTGTTTAAAAAC
>BQNB010006529.1:48861-97154 GCA_026074375.1 Tanacetum coccineum | reverse complement strand
CATAATCCGCGACACTTATCAAAGTGTTTTTCTCAAGACAACGTTCAATATCATTTCATAAACTCATTTCAATCTTTCGAAAGTCCGATAAATTCTTAAAAAGGCTAAATAAAGCTTATTGTGCTTTAAGGCCCAATAAGGGTCCATTAAGGTTTTCATAGGTCCAAAACACGTTTTAAGCTCAAAACCAATGCCCATTAGTATATATAAGCTAGTTCGATAACTAAGAAAATAACCTAGACCACATTAAGCCAACAAATAAGCCACGACTTATTTGTGCTTAATGGGCCGTGAGCCCAAAAGCTCAAAAAACTAGTCCATAAGCTTACAAATAAGCTAATAAGCTAAGATATATATATTCGGTTAGCACCGTAAGCCATAAAAATAGTCCACGAGTATACGCCATACCACGTAAATAATAAAAATCACCTCCCTTGTGATTCCAAAATACGCCGAGAGCATATAAGCTCAAAATAAGCCACGAAAAGCCTACAAAATAAGCTATATAAGCTATTATACAAAATACGCTATCTAGCAATATATATTTTTCAACCATCACGACCACAACATCAAAACTACAAAACCCTTTTATTTCTTTTTAAATCCGACGCAAACCAAACACAACCTTTTATCCGTTTCGTTTCTAAAAATTGATTTTTACGAAGATCAACTTGTACAACTAACATCTATGCATCAATATAAACCCAAAAGGACAAATGAAATTTAATTTAGAAACTTACAAGAAAAGAAGGTTTCAAAAGCGAGACGAACACGAACCGACTACCCAAACGTAGTTTTATCAATACCCGAACACTAGAATCAACCCGGAAACACTCTAAACCACCACGTCCTTGATCAAA
This sequence comes from Tanacetum coccineum, assembly GCA_026074375.1. Taxonomy (NCBI): domain Eukaryota; kingdom Viridiplantae; phylum Streptophyta; class Magnoliopsida; order Asterales; family Asteraceae; genus Tanacetum; species Tanacetum coccineum. Next base: position 96,294 of record BQNB010006529.1, on the reverse strand, counting down.
GTTGGGAAAAATAAGGGTGTTTTTTTGTTTGCTTGGTTCGGACGCACAAAGACACACACACTTATGTGTGTATTTTACTTTTTTGAAATGAGGTGAATGAATGAGAGGATAAGGGTAAAAGGAATATTAGTACTAATCCTTTTTAGACAACATTGCTTAAAAATAGCCTCCTTGTTCCCTCCTTGCTTAGCTTACACGAATAGGATCCAAGGGGCTTGGGTTCCCTTCTTTTCGTGTCAGAATCACTTAAAAACTCATAAAACTTGATCGTAAAATTTTCCCCAAAGTTAATTAGCATTTTTATTCACCTTAAAAATACTTTTCCAATAACTTAGAGTATTTACTTGACATATTTCCACGCTTTACTCCCCAAAAACTCATTTGGACATTAACGGACGTGTCGGGACTCGTTTTTGGCATTTCTCAAAAGTTCACGGGTCAACCACCCAGAACTTAACTAACATAATAATAACCTTCAAAAAGGACTATTATACACAATGAACCATAAACTAACTTAATTCTCAACAAAAATCACCACCGACAACACAGTACAATATCTGAATAAACTGACAAACATCAAATAGTCAAAGGACTAAAAATAAAATATTCAGAACACAAAAAGAGCAAGGGTTACAATATGTCTAAGGAAACGGATCAATACATGACATGGCATCATGAAAATAGAAGAGAACCCAGTGTATTATCTCACCCGTCCGACGAAGAGACGTGGAAGAATTTTAATAAAAGGCATCCTCTGTTTGCTGCAAAGCCGAGGAATGTCAGGCTAAGCCTTTGTACTGATGGATTCACTCCCTTTGGGATGCCCTATACCACATATTCTTGTTGTCCCGTAATCATGACACCATATAACCTACCTCCTTGGATGTGCATGAAGATTCCTTACATGTTTTGGACATTAATTATTCTAGGCCCGCATAGTTCCAAGAATAATATTGATGTGTTCTTAGAGCCTTTAATAGATGAGTTGATTCAGTTGTGGGATGACGGTGTTGATACCTATGACGCATTTAGGGAGAACAAGTTTAAGTTAAAAGCTACCCTTATGTGGACACTCAATGATTTTCGCACAATCCGGATGGAGCACACATGGTAGGCTTTCTTGCCCGTATTGTATGGAAAAAAGTAAAGCTTTTACTTTGAAGCATGGGAGAAAGCCCTCGTTTTTTTATTGTCATCAGCAATTTTTGCCAATGGGTCATTCATTTAGAAGAAACAAGTATGCGTTTACTAAGGGGCGAGTTGAGAAGGATGCATCTCCACCTAGGTTATTGGTAAGGAAACATGGAAACAAGCTCACAAATATCCAAAGGTGACTGATGAATGGTACCCCACTGGAAATAAACTGCCAGGATTTAGAGTTCGCCACAATTGGACAAAAAAAGGATATTCTAGAATTTACGTTATTGGAAGAAGAATCTTATTCGACACAACCTTGATGTTATGCATGTGGAGAAAAATGTATTTGCTAACATTTTCAACATAGTGATGGATGATAAGGATAAAACTAAAGATAATGTAAAATCTAGGCAAGATGTAAAAGAATATTACAGGCGTCATGAATTGGAATTGTTCATGAAAGCAAATGGAAATAAATCTAAGCCAAAAGCATTATACACATTAAATAAAGAGCAAAAGAAAGTAGTAAATCATTGGGTCAAAGATTTGAAGTTCCTAGATGGATATGCTTCCAATTTGTCAAGGTGCATAGATATATAAAAGTGTAAAATGTGAGGCATGAAGAGTCATGATTGTCATGTGTTCATGGAGAGATTATTGCCAAATGCACTAAGAGAAATGTTGCATGAACCTATATGGAAGGCAATGACCGAAGTAAGTCTTTTTTTCAAAGAGTTATGTTTGACTAAATTGAAAGTTGAGCAGTTATAGAAAATAGAGAGAGATATCGTGGTAACAATGTGCAAACTAGAGAAGATACTTCCACCTGGATTCTTTGATCACATGGAGCATTTGTTAGTTCACTTATCATACAAAGAAAAAGTTGGTGGTCCTGTTCAGTAAAGATGGATGTATCCATTTGAAAGGTAGTAACTTTAAATAGAATGCAATTGATTATCTTTTATTTTGTATGCTTCATTTACGGTATGCTTGATCTTTGTAGGTATTTGTATCACTTAAAGAAGAAAGTAAAAAATAAAGCTCGAGTCGAGAGTTCAATATGTGAAGCTTATATTATGGAAGAAATCTCAAACTTCTGTACACATTATTTTAAATCACATGTTCAAACAAACTCAAGAAAAGTTGGTCAAAATGATGACGGGGGAAGTGTGAATATGAAGGGGACTAGCTTATACGTTTTCAATTATCGAGGAAGGCCTTCGGGAACATGCAAACGTCGTTACTTAGACGATGACGAGTATGATGTTGCTACCTTTTATGTTCTTCATAAATGTGAGGAAATTCAACCATTTTTCAGGTACGTGTAATTGTTATAATTTCCTTTAGTTAGTCCTTTATAATAATGCAAACACATATTTATCTTTATAATACATCTTTTTAGGATATTTGAAGCAGAATTGAAAGTAGAAAGGCCTAATATAACTACTGTTGAACTCATTGATATGACACAACAGAGGTTTGGGAGTTGGTTTAGAGATTATGTAAGCGCTTTTTATCTGTTTTGAATGAAAAGTTCTAATTAAATACTTTGATATGATTTCTGATTATTTGTCTAACTTATAGGTCCTTGATTCATTAAACAGTCACATGGTCAATGACAATTTAAAAACCTTAGCCATTGGTCCAAGTCGACATGCACGAACATGGCAAGTGTATTATGTTAATGGATTTAAGTTCCACACAAAGCATCACAGTCTTGGGTGGAAAACTTCAAATACTGATATATGTCTTGTTGGTGAAGTAGGAGATTACTATGGCCAGATGACTGATGTTATTGAGTTAGAATACACAAGCTACTCTAAAGTTATACTTTTTAGGTGTGACTGGTTTGACCCTATAAAAAACCGAGGATGGAAGATACATAATGAATTTGGGCTTGTAGATATTAATCACAAGAAGAAACTAATGAAATATGACCCATTTATTATAGCGCACCAAGCACTCCAAGTATACTTTATTCGGTACCCTAGTATACGCAAAGATAAAGTTGACTGGTTGGCAGTGTGTAGAATTCCTGTTAGAAGTATAATTGTTGCTCTAACACAACCAATAGAATATGCCTACCAGGAAGATGGTACTTCATTACCTTTCATTATCACCGAAAATGATGAAATAGAACAATTGCATGATGTAGAAGGGGACGTGGAAGAAGTGGAACTACAACACTTAGAAGATGATGCAAGTGAAGAGGTTGATGTGGCTGAAGAAGATGAAGAGTTAGAGGAAGAAAAGGAAGAAGAGGAAGTAGAATATGAAGACGGTTCAGAAGAAGATGACAAGGCAGAAGAGAAAGATGAGTGGCAAGATAATTTTAGTGATGATGATAAAGATTTTTGAGAATTACCTTTTGGAATTCTTGTAATTTTAGTGATGATGTTTTTATATAGTATAATTTGTTCTCAACATATTATGCTACATAGTATACATGCATTTTATTACTTTACTGATCATAATAATTTGTGTTGTATATTTGATTGTCAAATCTTTCACTAACAAGAAATCTTTTTTGCTCGATTCTCTAGATGGAAAATGAAGATGTTGATAAACATCTCGTCGAGGAAGATAGGCGTATCGTCTTAACAATTCAAGGAGAATCGTAAGTTAAAAGTTATTTCATATGTTTTGGATATATATATATATATATACGTATATACGTATACACGTACGTATATACGTATACACGTATGTATGTACGTATATATATATATATATAATATAAATATACATTATATTATTATATACGTATATATATATATACGTATATAATAATAACGATATATAAAAGTAAACGTTTTATATATATGATATAACTATATATAAATTATATACGTAAATAATAAAATAACGTAACGTATATATAATCATACGTATAAAATATACCGTACGTATAAATATACGACGTATATATATACTACGTAATATATATACGTAGTACGTAAAATATATACGTACGTACATATAAACGTACGTATATATAACTACGTATATATATACTAATCGTATAATATACTACGTATATATATACGTATATATATCACGTATATACACCGTAGAATATAGTGTATAAATACGTGTATATATACCGTAAAAAAAAAAAAAAAATATATATACGTATATATATACACGTATATATACGTATATATATACGTGTATATATATATATATATATATATATATATATATATATATTCATGTGCATAGCTTAACTATTAATGAAATTATGTTTCTTTGTAGATTTGTTCCCTCTAATAACGTGACAAAGACGATAACTAGCATTTGGAAATCAAGGTTTACAGGAGCATGAGATACGTGGACAACTGTACCAAAAGAAGATAAGGTAATCTGGTTTAGCTCTTTCAAGGTAATTTCAAGCATGTTTTGGCAAGTTAAATTATGCCTTGTATCATATGGAACATTAGCTGATCTTGTACCTTTACCTTATGGTAATAGTTTGTCTTATACACACTGTATCACGGTTACTGTTACATATTCTCATACCCCTAGTTAGTTGCAATATTTTGTTCACGAAACTATCAAAATTCATGTAGGATCAGTGCTTCGTTAAGTATATCTGCTAATATAAGAAGTTGTATGATTATATAAATGAGGTCATTTTGTGTGATTTAATAGGTTCATAATTATGTGCAGGAAAAATACACTTGGGATGCATCAATTAACAAGAACGTTGGAAGTTTGTTTAACTCTCTTGGATCAAGGAACCTTCGAGACTTTATGAATAGGTCAAGGATTAAAGGTCGAGCGCACAAACCACCATTTATGCATCAAAGTGTATGGAAAGGCCTGTGGACAACGTGAGAATCACATGAGTTTATGGCAAAATCTGATAAAGGGAGAGGTGCTCGGCAATCTAATAAACGTCTTCATGTTGGAGGTTTCGTCCTAATTGCCGAGCACAAGAGGAGACTGGTATGTAAACTTCTTTATGTACCAAGTCAGTTATATATATATATATATATATATATATATATATATATATATATATATATATGTTGCGTAAAATGCACACAAAGTAACCCGCTAGTTCTTTTGTCATATTTTAAAAAAAATATTTATTATACATGTGAACCAAAAAGATACAGAAATGTTACCGAAAGTTTTTATATCTGTTACACGACTAAAAAGATATAGATATATTTATATATTCGTAATATAAAGTTTTTAAGTATATATATTTTGGCATGGGGTGAACCTTGAAGAGTAGTGGTTAATTTCATACTATTATGAAAGCAGAAGAAACAGTTTCGGTCCATGTTATGTACGTTATGTATCATTTGGTATGACACTGATGATTATGTGGATGTACTCCCAGAGGTTTTTTGAATTCGTGATGATGGCCTTTTTATGTTTTTATGAATAATGGTCATCTTAGTAATCCCTATGAGTAGATTGCGAGCGTCTAGTAACCGTTATTGTTTAGTACACTGAATTTGTTTGTGGTTCTGGTCAAGTGCAAATAGCTACTGTTTATTACAAAGTTTCTTCCTATGAAAAATCAAAATAGTGTTTTGAACGAGTATTAGAATAATTCGTAGAACCATAATGATGACAGCTGCTGAACTCTTTATGTTTATATTATGAATAACTTGAGTATTTTAACATATGCGACAAAAAGAGCTTGGACAAGATCCAACTGCTGCTAAACTCTTTTTTCGGACCCACATTAAGAAAGACAAGAAGACCTTTGTTGACGATGAAGCTAAAGAAACTTATGTAAGTTGCTTTTTACTTATTGAGAAGTGAGAAGCTTGTTGTTGAATAATCAAATGTTACTTTACATCTACTAGATATGTGTATCACTCCTGTAACATGTGTTACTTGCATTTGCTAACTCTGTTGTACAATTTATCAATGAAGGAACAATACATGGAAAAGCATGGAGCACAAGATACCCTCGATAAAAAATCAGGGAACATAGCTAACACATACATTAGATGGGCTGACCATGTTGGCTCAAAGAAAGGGAAGTTTTATGGTCTTCCATCTGGATTTAATAGACATGTATTTGAGCAAATTGTTGACTCTATTGGCTAAACTTCACAAAACCATGAATTGGTTCAATTACGAGAGATGTTGGACTGCCAAAAGATTGAAAATGATCTCTTAAAAGCTGAGCAGGAACGTATGAAAACAGTCCAAGAAGCACACACACAAAAACTTGACCAAGTTGTCACATCCTAGAATTTGCTAGAAGACAACTTGAAAGCTATTCAATCTGCTACTCAAAAGGTTTTGGATTTGCCTTAGCGTCGACCACCTATTACCTAGATGCTTAGTTCGGTAATAACTCCTCTTTCCATTAATAAATAGCAAAGTGGCACCTTTATTATGTTTATTTTGAGTGACATACTTCAAGTGACAACACAAAGTAACACCTCTTTCTATTGTTTTGTTTGGTTTTAGTGACAACAACAAAGTAGCAGGTAGCAGAAAAGTATAGCAGGTAGCAGCAAAGTGACAACAAGAAAGTATAGCAGGAAAGTAATACGTAGTAGCAGGAAAGTAACAGCAAAGTAGCAATTGTACCATGCTTTCTCTTTTTGGTTTTATGACAACAATACATTATCAACAAATTAAGAGTTGTCTATTGCTCAAAATGTTAATGGTTACGTTATATGAATTGAGATATATATTTGTTACAATTTGATTTGAGTTGAGAAATATATTGTTTATTTATTCTATTGTATGCAATGTATATCTTCAAGTCATTATAGGATTATAAATTGTTTAGCTCCAATGGGAAATAGAAAAATGTAGGCACGAGGGATTTTTTTGCGACTTCTATACGAGTTTTTTGCGACTTTAAACGACGGCTAATGAGTAAAAGTGACAGAGTTAGCGACTTGAATAGCGATGGAGGTGGATTTTTGCGACAGAACTTGCGACACCTAGCGACTCCATGGACTAAGTGAAAATACCTTGCAATGCTTTTTGCGATATCATTTCCCATCGCAATGAGCGACAAATTTTGTCTGTCGACAAGACGACCCAATCTCTTTGCGACGTAGTTTGGAGAGACGCAGAAATCTGCGACACTTTAACACCGACATGCCATTGTATGTCGGGAAGTCCGACGCAATTAAAAATTCCGTCGTTAAGTCCGTCGCTAAATGAAGAAATTCTTGTAGTGGATATTAGTTAATAATTTGCTAAAACACTCCTCTTAAATTTACTAAAACTACAAAGTAACCTTTAACCCATTTGTTAAGTGTTAAAACGCACCATTTTAATTTTATTAGAATCACTAATTAACGCGAAATTATTTACGCTTATATTTTAACATCTTTAAGGTTAGTAACTTAGTATTATTACAAATTAACTTGCCAACTATTTAAAGTCAATGTTTTTACTCGTTTACTTGGTTCTCTTTACTATTGTTAACTCTTTTCACTAAAAATAAATATATGTGTTAAAACTTTATTCGTAGCTTTAAAAAGAATATTATTGCATCCGCTATAATGTGCGAACAAAATAGTCTCGTTTGATACAAATGTTATTCGTACCTTAAGACCAACTTTATTGAATCGAATAAGTTATGAACATAAACAAAGAAAACTGTGACACAATAATGTCGTTAGTAGAGTTTTAAATGCAAAAGATTTTCGTAAAACCAGATTAAATCGGTCTAGCACGAGATTAATTGTAATAACCTAACTTGCATACAATTCCCACTTGGCAAAATTGCATATTATCATGAGACGGACAAGGCCGGCTCAAGGCAGGTGCAACCTGTGCAATGGCACATGGCCTCCTTTTGGCAACAAAATTTTAGTTTCATGTATTATTCTATTATGCGTGTATGAAGTATAAAAAGCCCATATCATATTCTCATTGTTTTTCATTTGTTACCCACATCAAGACCATGATAAAGTTAATATATTTTAATAATAAATGTATCCACAGACCACATGTAATAAGCAATATTCGATTTACTAAAGAAAAACGTACAAATTTTCTTTCCAGTTGATTATTATAAGCATATTATAATCCTTCTATTCAACTTAAGTGATTTTCATTTAACTCTATTATCAACATCATATATTTACCGTATTACAAGAAATTGATTTTGTAGTATGCCACTAATTATGTTCAAAATTTTCGTGTTTAACGGGGCCTTTTATTGTTACGGCACAGGGCCACCAGATTCCATGAGACGGCCCTGGACAGATATATTGAAAATGACGATACAACAAAAACCTGGTGGATTTTATATTGATCCACAATTTATAATGGTGACCACATATAAAATTCTAAAAGCCCTAAACTTACAAACAGGCTTGGGCCTATTTATATTCTAATACTTCCTCGCATTCCGAGCGGTGAAATCGTAAAAGCTTAGATTGGATAAGAAAGCTAAATAAACATTAAAGCAATAAAAGTTTTGTTGATGAAGACGTTCGACAACAAATTGAGCCTAATCTTCATTATGCAGCACCAAGTCAGCAACAACAAAAGTAAAGAAACAAAAAAGCAAAGCGCGTAGATTTTTTTCTTCTGGAAAAGGGATAAATGGTGGCGGCTAGAGTTTTACGAGGTGACATAAAAGAGATAGCTCAACTCAGCCACCTAGATCTAAGGATCAGACCCGCTCTGATACCATATTGAACAATAAAAACTCAATGAGATGTTATGTCTTATTGATCCACAATTTACAATACTGATCATATATGAAACTCTATAAACACTAAACCCGCAAGTGGCCCTAGGCCTATTTATATTCTACTAATAGATACACAAATGAACTATGTCATCTACCTATTTACGGCTGCTTATATTAATTATGCATTCGACATTTTGATACTCATTTATACTTCAATAATGATTTAATTGGTCTACTTTGAAAGCTTCCGTTATGGTTAAATTTCAAAGAGCGAATTACTATCAGTTTCGTACTTTTTAAGGCAATATATACAAACAAAAACTTCAACTTGATGCAAAAAGGAAAAAAAAACCTTCATATTTTCTTAGATATCAGATATGTATATATTTTCTATGTAAACTTATAAACAGACCTAAAGTTTGTTTAAACGGTTTTAAGAGGATGATACGGTTATATCATTATGGTAATACACATTTTAGAAGTAATATGACGTCGTTTTGGACCCCAAGCTACAGTAATATAAACAGTACCAACGCTACAGTACCCGGCCCATTGGGCTCGGTTACTGTTCATCGGCCAAAAAAAAAACTTTATAATCCTTCTCCCTTCTTTGACCAAAAATAAGAAAAAAAAATTCACGTCACGTACTCTCATTTTTTTACTATTTACGACTTTCTATCGGCCTGGCAAAAAAAAGCGCGATTGTCATTTAATATAAGAACAAAAACAAACTATTAAACATGAGATCGAAAAAATAAACCCGAAAAAAAAAATTAATGCCCCACAACAACGCGCGAAAAATTAACGCCCGCAGCAACGCGCGGGTAATCTTGCTTGTTAAGAAAACAAAGGTAAAAGAATAAATTTTATATGTTTTTAACGACTGTTACATATTCGGTAATTCCGTTTCTTAATTAATTTATATACTTTACCCAAAGTATTGGGCTATCGGCCCATTGTTCTGAACAAGTTTACGTGTCTAGGCCCACTGAATTTTGGATCTTAATGTGGGTACGAAATTCGACAATGCTATCTTACTAGCTAGAAAGTAGAAACAGTCGTCTAAACTCTAGAGTCCAAACCTTCGATAAAATTGCCGCATTGCTCAACTTCGCCACCCAGGTCTAATGATCAGACCCGCTCTGATACCATGTTGAACAATAAAAACTCAATGATGTTATGTCTTATTGATCCACAATTTACAATACTGATCATATATGAAACTCTATAAACACTAAACCCGCAAGTGGCCCTAGGCCTATTTATATTCTACTAATAGATACACAAATGAACTATGTCATCTACCTATTTACGGCTGCTTATATTAATTATGCATTCGACATTTTGATACTCATTTATACTTCAATAATGATTTAATTGGTCTACTTTGAAAGCTTCCGTTATGGTTAAATTTCAAAGAGCGAATTACTATCAGTTTCGTACTTTTTAAGGCAATATATACAAACAAAAACTTCAACTTGATGCAAAAAGGAAAAAAAAACCTTCATATTTTCTTAGATATCAGATATGTATATATTTTCTATGTAAACTTATAAACAGACCTAAAGTTTGTTTAAACGGTTTTAAGAGGATGATACGGTTATATCTTTAAGAAAACAAAGGAAAAGAATTAAATTTTATATGTTTTTAACGACTGTTACATATTCGGTAATTCCGTTTCTTAATTAATTTATTTACTTTATCCCACAGTATTGGCTTTCGGCGATTGTTCCACCCCATTGTGTCTGAACCAAAGTTTTTAGTGTCTAGGCCCACCACTAAATTTTGGATCTTAATGTTGCTTTACGAAATTCGATAATGCTATCTTACTAGATAGAAAGTAGATAACAAGGTTCGTCTTCTGAAACTCTATGTGTCCTAAAAACCTTCGATAAAAATTGCATCGCATTCTAACGAGTTTACTTGCGCTTTTACGCTGGCTTGCAGATTGTTTAATTTCTACAACTATATGGTCGTTCTATCGGACTTTTAACATGAAATCATAATTGAAACTAGAGTATCTCTTCTAGTCAATCTCATTGAATGGACTTTTGACTTGGTGACACTTACCGACTCAAATTTAGCGTTGCAAACTGACAACCTCGTCAAACGAGACTCAATACCCGTTGCGAAGGGTCCTCGGCCACACGCATAAAACTTCCGTTCCACTTTGTATCATTAAGGTAATAGAATTATATAACGTAGAAAAACACGATATTACATACACAAAACTTTTTTCTTAAGCATTTTTGAGTTTTAATAATGGGCATTCAAGTTTTATAAATAGTAAAGATGTGCGAAAAAAGAGACAGAATCAAACTTATGGGTGTGTTTGTTAAAAATAGCAGTAGCTGTGAGCTGTAGCTGTGAGCAGTAGCTGTGAGCTGTAGCCGTGAGCAGTAGGAGTGAGCAGTAGCTCTCACAGCTCACAGCTCATTTAGCAAATCTTTATGAAAACTTTCAAGTACAACCTAAACCGTAAAATACATAAATAGCGATATCAATATAAGATGTTTACTAAATGAAATCATGTTTACAACACATACCTTCATCGGTAAACTTTATCTACAGAGAGGCGATGCAACAAAAAATACATTACACCATACAAAGTCTAATGAATTGAAAATGCTCTTAGCTTGCCATATGTCCCTAAACAAGTCAAACTCAAGCTATTTTCGACCTTAAATAACATGAATATAGATTCTTTTAAGTTAATCTTTACATGATAAATCATGAAATCGAAAACGCTTAAATCCCTCCATAATCTTCACGAGCTGAATATATTTCGAAGCTCTCAGCTCCAGCTCTTGTAGCTCTAACGAAAACAACACAGAAATCACATGAGATAACTACAACGCCAATGAAATATTTTTTTGGGACATCCAATCAACATTTCCTGGGAAGTCATAGATTGGAAAGTGTTGTCGCGCCCCTACCATTTTGTCCCTCCCAGAACCGAATGTCTAGCCCCTTTGCCCATCTTTCTGTGCATGAAATCCCATCAAAACAGTCCCGCTGCCCTGAATATGTTAACCTCATTGACGATATCCAACCCATAAGGACGGATGTGGCTTCGAACATGTTTTACCATCTTTCCGTGATCCTCCATGTATCCCTTTAATCATTTATGGTTCCATAAAGCTGATTGTTGTGTGCAGAAACCCACACCCATTTGAAAAAAGAGCTCTATTTAAAGAAAAAAGCCCGTAGAAACTCGAAATCTCCAAGACCATCCCTTTATCTTTAAAGCCAAACTTTATATCCATTTAACCCAAATTGGCTTCCTTTTTTCCGTATTGCGCGATACATAAAGAAATGACATCAATGGACTCCCTATTGAAAGAACCTTAGCTGAGGAACTTATGAATAAGGAACAAATGGTATATTGGCAAACAAGAACCAAGGACAGATTTAGAAGAGTTAGCCTTCCCCCGATAGATAAGGTCTTCAACTTCCATTTAGATAAACGAGTTAAAATATTATTGACAATCTCGCTCCACGATTGAATCCGAGACATAAAGCAGCCAACTTTGAAACCTAAAATATTATTGTTAATTAAATGTGATTAATTAACAATATGACATATTAAGTTAGCTTCAATTTAAAGAAATCTTGATCTAAATAACATGACTAACATCACTCACAAACTATAATATTCCCTTATTATATCAAAGATGGGCCAAATTAATATTTTGAAAAATCATGGGTGTAAATTATATAATAAACAATAACTCAAGACGGCAACTATAGGTGGGTGTAATGTGAAATAGCTAAGGTAGTCGCTATCGTAATTATTTCATTGACATTTTGTAGATAAATCCAATGCGTATATCAACTTGTACTAAAACATAAACTTTTCTAGACCATCAATTGCTAGATAAGAAGCAACGTACATATTTTAATATACAATATACAAATTAAATTAGAATGTGTGCTAAGAAAACAGTTTGCTAACTTTTGTTATTCGACGGACTGCAGAGCTCTGAAGCACGGAAACGCCTGTTGGGCTGCCGTACCCGTTTGGAAACGCCGTGGGTACGGATACGCCTCCGATACGCCCCCGAAACGTTTCCCTAATATTGGAAACGTTTCCTATGCCATTTCCTAGACGTTTCTTATCCGTTTATGGAATTCTAAGAGTTTCCAAACCGTTTCTTAGGGTTTTAATGGGCTTTTTTATTCAAGGCTGGAACCCAACTGATTTTAGGAGGGCTATACATTATATATACAGTAGAATCGTATATATACATATACGATTCCCACATAGTCTGATATACATATACGATTATAATATACATACTCTGCCACTATGCCATCATCACTATCGCAATCTATTATGCCGCTGTAACTGCACCATATAGTGCATTTAGGCGAACCGTTGTGGACATTACAACCGATTTGTATGTGTGGTTTTTGATTTTTTTAACTTTTTAACTTTTTTGTTTTTTAATGTTAAATGGAGTTTTTTTTATATAAAAATATTATTTGAAAGGTTTTCTTTTGGTTTTGTATTATAAGGTAAATAATACGATTTACTCGTATCGATAGCGGCACCGGGCGCGAGCTTCTTAAAAAAAGAAGAAAAATAAATATTAATCACGCAAATCTAATGACTTTTCATTCATCGACAATTACTTAATACTAGTTAGGAGATAATCTCCAACTTCGACTCCAACACATATCCTATAATGACTTACACATATCCTAAATTCCTAATAGTACTTAGACACGATACACATATCCTAAACAAACATTAAACATAAACGAATAGATAATGATAGAAGTCCTATCCCATTACGAAGTCCTTATGCCACTTTAGAGCAACCGACACACGCTTCGATGTTCTCACATCGTGTCCTTCCCGTGGCGTATCATTCCCTTCGTCTTCAAAAACAGCCTTGTCCATTCTTCGATGTAACTCAAGTAACTCGGTTAGTGTTCCGTTCTCACCTTGCAAATCCCCAATGAACCCTACCAACGGCTGACTAAGGGCCAAGAATGTTGCGGTAACCTGCTCGACCTCCTCGAACACCCTAGAGAGAGCATCCGCAGCTTGGTTCATTACCCCGGGCTTATATTCAATGTCAAAGTCAAACCCCATTAACTTCCTTACATACTTTTACTGAAGCGGTGTTTGAATTACTTGTTGCGTTAGTTCTTTGATACTTTTATGATCCGTGCGGATAGTGAACTGTCGACGTAGCAAATATTGTCGCCATTTATACACGGCCTCCACAATAGCAAATAACTCCTTCTGGTAAGTGGTAGCCACCCGCATTCGCGGCCCTAACTTGCGGCTAAAATAACTAATGGGTCAATTCCCTTGCATTACGACCGCCCCGATTCCATCCCCCGATGCATCCGCCTCGACTACAAATGCTTGATCTAAATTCAGTAGACTTAAAAGAGGAGCATTAGATAACTGTTACTTAAGGTTTTCGAAAGCCCGAGTCTCCGATTCCCCCCACTTGAACCCGTCGTGTTTTAGTAGGTTCGTTAAGGTGGTTGCGACCGATGCATACCCCCGAATAAATCGCTGATAATACCCTGCGAGTCCCAAAAATTCCCTAACTTGCCTTTGGGTCTTAAGAACCGACCATTCACGCACTGCCGATATCTTTTTTAAATCCATCTCCAACCCACGAGCCGGTATAATATGCCCTAAGTACTCAAGTTCCCCGGCTCCAAACACATACTTAGAACGCTTCACATAAAATTGGTTTTCCTGTAAACAATGAAAAACGCACTCCAAATGTTCCAAATGTGAACTAAGGGTAATACTATAAACTATGATATCATCAAAAAACACAATCACGAATTTACGCAAATAGGGAGAAAAGAACCTATCCATAGTCGCTTGAAACGTTGATGGTGCATTGGTAAGTCCAAACGGCATGACTAAAAATTCGTAATGCCCGTCATGTGTCTGAAAAGCCGTCTTATAAACCTCCCGTTCATGTACCCGAATTTGATGGTTGCCCGCTCGTAAATCCAACTTAGTAAAAATACTAACTCCGCCTAACTCATCAAACATCTCATCGACCATAGGAATTGGAAACTTATCATTTACTATGGTCGCATTAAGAGCGCGATAATCCATACAAAAACGATAGCTCTCATCCTTCTTCTTGACAAGTAAACTAGGAGAAGAAAAACGACTATGACTGAAGCGAATAATTCCTTTGCTTAACATGTCATTCACTAACTTTTCCATCTCACCCTTCTGATAATGCGGGTAACGGTATGGACGCATATTCACCAGTTTAGTGTTAGGTAGTAAATGAATTCTATGATCAACCAATCGGTGAGGTGGTAAACACGTTGGTACCTAAAAAAGAGCATCAAACCGAGCTAAAAGTAGTTCGAGCTCCGGCTGTCCAAGAGATGTGGACACTATCGACGTGACATGGTCACTTTTGTCCCTCAAGGCAAAGCCGTGATACTCATAAACGCCATATACATCCTCCATTTCCAACAATACTTGCATTCTCTGGAGGCTAATTTTCTTCATGCGTAGAGACTCGTTACCTTTCAACGTGTAAGTAGTTTCCAAGAGAGTGAATTCCATTAATTGTTGCGCATAGTCATGCGTAACCTTTCCCCCAATTTTGTAACCATTGAAGTACCTAAACCACGTCTGCCCATACATATAAAAGAAAGCGTTTAATGAAGGATATAATTAGAAGAATGTACGGGTGGGGGGAGATAAGAATATAAGGTAATAGTAAGTAGGATGGGGGGGGGGGGGGGGGGGGGTGGGGGTTGAGGGGGTGGGTGGAAGGGAGGGGTGAGATGAAGGGGAGTTAGACACTGGTTAATTGTATTTATGAAACTAATAGGTGTTCAGTTGTATAAGATAAGAAGATTCGATTACCACTCCCAAGCGACCAAGCGTTTAAGGTATAGATAGGTCGCGATCAAGAAGACTTGTTGTGTGAAAACATTTAGTCTGCTGCAAACCAAGAGTGTAACGACCTCCATATGCCAAAGAGATCATGGTATTCTGAGAGGAATCCATCGACTAAATCCTAACTATTTATTCTAGGTGAGTAAAGACATATAATTAGAACCGCATAACCAAACCTTTCATATGGAGGTTACACCGAATCAAATTTTACCACACAACAACGTCTCTCTGCTACCAATATATACCTTAAACGCCTTGGTCGCTTGGAGTGGTAAGCGAATCCGTTCAACGATATCAGGTCGAATGAAATTATGCGTACTTCCGTTATTAATGAGCACATATACCTCAGTATGACCACTCTTTCCCCATATTTAAAGGGAACACGGGCTGCCATGCCCCACTAATGAATTAAGAATAGAGATGTCGCCACTTTCCACAGCTTCATCCTCACTCGCGGCTAACTCCTCACCCGTATGCAACCTCATTTTTTTTTACTTTTAATATCCGTCATGAGTAATAGAAACTTACCAGGACACTTATGACCCCAGTGTCCACTTTTTATCACAATTAAAACACAACCCTTTGCTCAGCCGCTCTTGATGTTTCGCCTGTGAAATCCATTTGATAACAAGTGGTTTACCATTCGGGTTAATAATAGCTTTAGGAGGCGTTGGTAGCAAAGGCGTTTTAACGACTGATGTCGCACGCTGGTATTGGGAACCGCCGTTGGTACCGACAGCCTTGGGAATAACAAAAGCCATACTTTGATCGTCCAATCGTGCCTCAGTGACATGAGCCAATGAATACGCATCTCCAAGTGTCGTTGGTTTTGACACCAATAGCTCTCGTTGTAGCGAGAGTTTAAGCCTGGATATATAGAAAGAAATGAGCAAGGTTTTCGAGATATCCATATCCCTATTCATGAGTTTTTCAAACTCACTTTGATACTCCGCGACCGTATTGGTTTGTAACAACTTAGATAAAGCCCCCCGTGGATCTTCATACTTCAAAGGCCCAAATCGATTCTTGACACTCTCCTCAAACTTGTCCCAATCGGTAATGAACTCGTTTTGCGTCATCAAGCCAAACCACTCCGCAGCAGCCCCTTCGAGATTGAACCCCACGATCCTTAAACGCTGATCGAAAAGTGTATTTAGCAATGAAAAGTATTCATTTATGGAAAATAACCAGCAGTCAGGATCGACTCCTGTAAATTTAGGAACATCCAACCGCATAGACCGCTGTAACAATGATCCCTGATCACCTTTGCCCCCATGCCGAGCTTGGAGCATCCCTTTAGTCGCTTGTAATTCAACACGTAAAGCCTCCAATTGCACCTGAAAATATGCGGCTTGTTGATGTGCTAGTTTTTTAGTCGCGTCTGCTTGTTCTTTAAGCTACAAACGAATCATGTTTTCATCCATGAGTACAATGAAAACACCAATGATACGACCTACTCGTATCGATAGTGGCACCATTATAGCGGGCACGAGCTCCTTAAGAAAAAGAGAGAAGAAGAACAGAATATTAACCAAAGCAAATCAAATGACTTTTCATTCATCGACAATTACTTAAATACTAGTTAGGAGATAATCTCCAACTTCGACTCCAACACATATCCTATAATGGCTCACACATATTCTAATAGTACTTGGACTCGACAAGTACTCGACACGCATATCCTAAACAAACATTAAATATAAACGAATAGATAATGATAAAAGTCCTATCCCATTACGAAGTCCTTATGCCACGTTGGAGCAACCGACACACGCTTTGATGTTGTCACACCCTGTCCTTCCTGTGGCGTATCAATAAAAGCAAACGTGACACGACTATTGTTGGATTATGTTTACGTAAAAATAATATATGTCCGGGAATTTTATTCGAGCCTATGGGGACGCACGCGTTAATATGTAAAACACTAATATTAATATATTAAATGTAATATATTAATTAGTGATTAAGTATAAGGACCGTTATGTAAATACGGAGAAAAGGAAAGTGTGAGAAATCTCCTCTCTTTCCTTATCTAATCGGTTTCCTAATTCCAAAAGAAGGTGGAATAGCTTAACTTGCAATCCAAGTTTTATGCGCCTATATAATGAATCCTAAATTCATTATTTAGTTACACATTCACAAAGCTAGAAAATTATCCCTAATTTTCCTCTCTTCTTTCTCCTTTGATCCATCGATGAATAAACCCACAAAGGGTTTCGGGTTTTGTTTATTTGGGTCGATCAAGCTATAAAACCACAAAGGGTTTCGGGTGTTGTTGATTGTCAAGAATCGGGAGATCGTTTGCTTAATCACTACTAGTACTAGCATACATTATTGTTTGCTACGACGTATTGTGTGTGTCGATATAGAAGGATCAAACTTTTGATCCTAATTGTTTTCGCTTGGTATTTATGTTATACACACACGTATATTCAAGACAGTGTATTCGTTAAATTCTAAAAGGTAAGCGTTCTTGATCCCTTTGTTAATTACATATTCTATACGTGTTTATCTTTTCCGCTGTGTACTCGCGTAGATTAATGGTTAATTAGATGTAAAAACCCAACAGTGGTATCAGAGCCAGGTTTAGATTTGTAATTACAAAGAAGTAAAATTAGGGTTCTTGGTCAATTTTTAAGCCCTTTGGGCGGTTTTTGTTATAAAGATTCAATCTTTATTAAAAATAAAATTAATTAGACGAAATCCTAGGTTGTATGTAATTTTATATGTTAAATTTGATAGTTTAATTTGTTAATTGATCGTGTTTAGTCAAAAATTAATTGTTAATTTGATTATCTGTGATAAACACATGCAAGTTTATCATGGATTGATATATGATATATATGGTTGATTAATTGTTAATTGGATATATGCAAATTTGATGATTAGTAAAAAATTTATACATAAAAGTTAAAGTTTTTATTTTTTTTGGATTGTTTGACACACTGTTACTAAAAAATTCGTAAAATATTCATAATAAGTCGAAAAAAATTGAAATATTTGTGGTAGATCTGCAATTCAGTAAGCTACAACTTTGTAGGTTACTACTAAGGCTAGGGAAGACCCTAGCTATGTCTTGACGGGGCCTGAAGTCGACTAAAATTTTATATATGCTTTTATGTGCTATGTTATATATTTATATTTAGCTTACGCAATCGATTATGTCGATGGATGTGGCCGGATTCATCGGAAGAAGGAGCCTTATATGAATATATACATAGTTTAATTATTAGATAATTATAATCATCATAAATATTTTCATGTCTTAATTGTTAAGTGTTTAAATAAATGTTATATGTATTAGTTTTGTTTATATTGTTTTATTTTAAGTTTTGACTTGTGAGAAAATAAAATGGTTTTTCGAAAAATAAATATAAACATGACTAATAATTACGAAATAAGATTTATTATGGACTATTAATTGAAGTCTTATGTGTCAATTTGGGTTCAGCTTACATCCGATAATCATGGCCTTCGGGTTTCCCACGACGAGACTTGTAATTTAATGGTACATAATGTGTTTTTAAATTAAAGATTTAATTTTTTATCAATGACGAAATTTGCAAAATTAGTATTTGGTTGCAAGGATAAGGTTCGGGGAGACTCATCAAGACTTCGGTCTTGTAGATACCATTACCCTATAATACCGGACTACGTTGTAGTTTCCTTACCTTGCATACTATTTAGGAAGTTGCAAATGGTCTAGGGTTTGAATGGTTTTTTAACCATTCTTTAATCTTTTCTCGTGATAAAATATAAAATCTTTAAGATTTGAAAACATGTTGAATCGTTAATTTTTAAAGGTAACACTATTTATACATGAGATGTATAGAAAATAAGTGATACCGTAATAAATAACTTAATTGAGTAAAGTTTTTATTAAAATTTATGATACGAAGATGTATGCATGCTTCTTCGTACATATTTGCCACGTCAAATATTATACCCTTTTAAATAAGTTATTGTCATCCAATTTGTAAGAACACTTGCAGTTGCTTTTTACTATGCGTGAGAAGTATGTAGATTCAAATCCCAAGGTGATTATACACTTTTTCGTGAGACGTTAGTGTTACATAATCATAGTTCTTGATTGGACGACTTGATCGGTTTAGTGGTGAGACCTTAAACTCGAGGCATAAATGGGATAAAACATGCTTACTAGCATATTAATGTAATAAAGTAAGTCTCATAAGGTTCTAGGAATTTCACCGGTGGCAATTATTGATCGTCAATTACCTTTTTGAATACATCATTGCTAGCAGATAAACTAATGTGATAGTGGTATGTCAAGTTGGATCCTAGCCTTTAGAAAATTAATTGTTTAAAAAGTTTAAACATGGGCAGTTAATTTTCTCTAAGAAATATTATCGAAAATACTAAAAATTGAATTTTGCGATTCTATTAATAGTATTAATGCAACGATAAACCGTAAACAAGGGTTTGTTTCTTTCTTGAAGAAGTCAAACCGAGACTCCTTTACTTGTAAAGAAAAAAAGGAGACTCATTCCTATCATCTTTCTTGCTCCGGAAAGTTATAATAGGAACGTAGGAATTGTCCTAATGTAATCAAACTCATAGCAAACTTAAATGTTAAGTAGATTACATAACTTATATTTTCATATAGATTTCATCACCCTTATTCGGTGGTGAATACTTTGAAACATATAAGACATTTGGATAACTAGAGAACATGTTCTTAAAGCTATCAAATGATAACATCTTAATGTAAGATGCTTTATGAGTTTTTGATTAGGAAATACCAATATTACCGCAAAAGTGGTAAAGGCAAACTAGCATGATTTATCTAGTTATTTGCTTTAATCAAAATTAAGGAGGAAATTGCATGCCCAATTTTCAAGTTAATAAATAGCATTGATGGATAGTCCCTCATCTACATAGTAGAACTTTTGAAATCCAAGTACATTGCTACTAATTAAGATTTCAAAGAAAGTTGGAAAATAAATAGATCACTATTTGTTTTCACTGGTTATGGAACACTTGCAATGTTGTCAAATCCAGTGGGAGCATCGTGATTTATTTCTGAACAAGACATTAATGTAATGTTGTCTAATTCAGTGGGAGCTACAAGGTTTATTATCTTGTTAGTAACCCAGATTATTTCTCGCTTGTCTTGAGATAATGCATAATTTTCCAACTATAGACACTCATGGTTTTAAGGATAGTCGTGCACTATTTCTTATTAAACAAAGTGGTTCTATATCTACTTGTAACGCTAATATCTGTGACACTATCATATTGTCCATATAAACAAACGAATGTCGTGTTGTTTAACTACATGTATGATGTTGTGCCATGCACAAGTGGGAGAAATCTTTATTGTGTGCAAGGTACAACACATGACAATAACAATATGATTAAAGGTTCTCTTGACCGTAAGGTAA
The DNA here is from genome assembly GCA_026074375.1 of Tanacetum coccineum. NCBI lineage: Eukaryota > Viridiplantae > Streptophyta > Magnoliopsida > Asterales > Asteraceae > Tanacetum > Tanacetum coccineum. Next base: position 75,209 of record BQNB010006529.1, on the reverse strand, counting down.
GAAACAATATGTCGAGATATGAATTAAAGACTACTTCAAGTAAAATGTTTATGTGTTTTTGGAATGTCCAATATAATGAAGTAATCTTGATTTATAGACTATTTTGAGTAAAAGGTTTATGTGCTCTTGGAATGTCCCAAATAATGAAGTAATCACTTATTGAATTCTTGAAATAAATATTCTTAAATTCCTAAAGATCAAAGCTAGTTGGAATTATGAAATCTAAGTCTTATCAGCAAGTACGATCGTCGTATCTTGAAGCATGATTCGTCAACTAGAATTATCATGCATTTGATCTATTTAGTATTTGGATAAGGGATATTAAGACAATTTTATTAATGATAATGATACTTGGTATGCGATTATATTTAATATAAATTATGTCTTATATTTGCATGTTTAATCTGTGAATAATATTTATTATTCTAAATTAGTCCATTGCCGATCAACAATATAGGAATATTATTGAACTAAGACAAATCTGAGTGATTGGTGATATCTTGGATATTAAAGGATGTGTCCGCCAAACTCACATGATAATCATAAGATGAATATCGGACTTCCCCAACTAACAAGATTATCACTTTATGGATCGGCGTCATTAAGTGAATCTTGTAAGTGATTTTGATTTAATAAAACCTTAGACTTGAGATGCAAGTAGGTCTTGCATGTGTGGATAATATTTCTTGATTTAGTTCTAGTTATCTTGAATAAGGTAGCTAATAAGGACTATTTCAGAAATGATTGTGAAGCATGGTGACTTGACACTTGTAGTCAATATAGAATTTGTTCCTTCAATAGTTGAAGTATGACGCCATTGGGCCTCTCGTAGGGTTAATCAGATGTATGTGTGGCCGCACCCAAAAACTCATGTAGATATGTCTCAATGATTTTTGGTAATCTTGATTAATTATATATATGAGAAATAGAATTGTTAAAAATGGAATGACCTTGATTCATATCTATTTTTTAACACGGTATCTGAAACAAAGGGATTGTAAATTCATAAATCATTTATCCGTGACTTTATGAAACCACACTCGGATAGTCTTGGGAGCATTGGTGTGTTGCTAGATGCTTACCAATGTTATTATATTATTTGGTACATGTCCAAGTGGGAGCTATTAAATTATGTCAACGTAAAAATAATATATGTCCGAGAATTTTATTCGAGCCTATGGAGACACACGCGTTAACTCGTAAAAAAATAATATTAATATATTAAATGTAATATATTAATTAGTAATTAAGTATAAGGACCGTTATGTAAATACGAAGAAAAAGAAAGTGTGAGAAATCTCCCCTCTTTCCTTATCCGATCGGTTTTCTAATTCCAAAAGAAGGTGGAATAACTGAACTTGCAAGCTAAGTTTTATGTGCCTATGATATGTGTGAAAACACATATTATTTTTTATATCAAAAATGACCCTTAAAAGACCAAAACTGTGCTTTAAATACTTGAATATTGCTTGTTTTGTCTTTCTTATTGTGCATGTACGGATAAAGCAAAAATCACAAGAAAACGGTTAAAACCGGACAAACTCGAACACGGGAACGGAAGAGCACGCAAAGAAGCCGGGAGGAAGCTATCAAAATCAAACCCTAGTCAAGCCTTGGTCAATTCTCAGTCAACCCAAGTCAAACACAAAAAGACAAAATCCCAAAGTTACCAAATCAGTCCTTCATGTTAAACTAAATTACAAAACAAACCCTAAATGCCCTAACAGTCGTTATCTTTTTATTAATAAAAGATAACGACCGTTACCTTTTTATAACAAATCCAAACTCCACAACCCGGGCCCAAATCCCTTATAACCTGGCCCAAACCCAAGTCAAAGAAAAATAAGCCCGGGTCAACACTTATACAAACGCACCCTTCAGTTAAAATTGAGCGGGAAAAGTGGTTTTACCACTGTTCACCCGTCTTCTACCTTTTCACCCAAGGTCAAATCAAAGGGCTTTTACCAATTGGGGGCCAAAAAGGACAATTCAGGTGCTCAAGTACACATGGGCAGAGTAATACATCATCAAACGCGCCCTATTGGTCTATCCTAACAAGGAATGCCACGTTGGATGATAAGGAAGCACAAGGGAATGTTGGGATTTGTACTTAAGGTACTCACAGAAGTAACACAAAGGTGTCACATCACGGATTGCCACGCTGGCAATCCGTGTGCTAAAAAATCTAATCCAAGGGTCAAGAGTGAGCATCCAATGATGAGAGATGATTGAAGGGCCAAGATTGATTCAAGAGGAGTGGGATATGGACCTAGAAGCTTCAGAGACAGGCTATATATAGCCACTCACTCTCACACACACACGTATCTAGTTTTAGCTTTTAGAATTTTTAGCTTAATTTAGTTGTAGCTTATACAATTTTATCTTAAAATGTAATTTTATCTTTTAGTAATTTGTAACTTTCAGTTTTTAAGGCATTGTAATCCAATTTGAGTTTTAATCAAATCCTTATTTCAGTTTTTCATAAGTTGTTTTCTACTCATAAGCTGCTACTATTTCATAAGCTACTTATAAGCTCTCACAAGTCTATAAGCTTGTGATTGAGTTTAATTCAGTCCTTAATTCACTTAAACCTTAAAATCAGCTTAAAACCTTAGAATATTGGATTTAGAAGCTTATGGAAGGGAAGATGAGCCAATTATGGAAGGGCTCATATGGACTTAAACTGGCTTATCTCTGATAAGCCAGAGCTGTTGATAAGCTCATTGAGCCATTTAGCCTTTGTTTTGCTAAGGCAGATTGTAAGTTTTTCATTTACTTTACTTGTCTTAAGTTTCCTAGCTTAGATTTACTTTTCTGCTTATAATATGCTTATTAGTTGTTTATTCTGCTTATTATCTTGCTTACTTGTGTTTATTGTAATCTTATGTGCTTATTAGACTTAATTAATCATCTGTCTTTAGCTTAGATCTTAGATTTGTTTTAAAATTGTCATAATATCATAAAAACCAAAAAAATAGATAGCATAATTTGTGGATCTTAATTTCTAGCTTATCTGTTAATTAATATATGTTTATTGTGATTGCTATAAGCTGTTAATCATCTGGTTATTAGGTTTAAATCATTAGATTTTAGTATCTCAAGTTTAAATGGATTGTGCCATAGTTAAAGGAGTGTTTGGTTTAGTGAGGTTTGACCATTTAAAGTCAAAATGAGTTGAGTTCATTGCATAGATGTATTTGAGCTATTTTTAAAATCACTTTAAATCAGTAGTTAAAGAGATTTTAAAGGTTAGGTTTAAAAATCTAGAAAGTTTAGGCTTATTTCTATTCTCCTGCACCAGGGGAGTTTGTTTTCAAAAAGCTAATAAGAGAATTTTGGATCCAAGCTCTTGTGAGCTTGGATCTTGTTTGTGTTGAGTTTAGAAACATTCATTGAGTGTGTTTAGTGCAGGTTTGACATACTTGGTCACCTGCAATATTAGATTTGCCCTTTGTCAATTGCATCAGCAGTAGTAACAGCAGTTACTACTGTTTACCTTTTCATTAGCATTTAAGCTAGCTAAGTTAAGCTTTAGGTTTTAAAATTAAGTAAGCTTATAGTTTAGACATAGGATAAGTTAGTTTAAAACTTGTTTTCAAATTTCTAGCTTAATCTCTAGGTTTAATTTGCTTTTAAAGTTCATAAAAAAACCTCAAAAAGCCAAAAACAGTAGTAACTAGATCCTAGCTTTTAAATTTTGATTTCTAGCTTTTAGTATTTGTTTTTATGATTTGGATTAATAGTTTATAAGTAGGTTGTTAAGTTCTCAAAAGCTCAAATCCTGAAATAGCTTATTGTGCAATTTAGCTTATCTAGTTTTTAAGCTTTTAGTTATAGTTTCTGAGTTTGCTCTTTTGATCATTAGATTTAGAGACCTTTTAGTGTTTTCAGTTAACTTAGCTTATTGAATTTAGCTTATACACATCATTAGCTTTTTAGAACAGCTTTTAGATTTGAATTTGAGCTTAAAATGAGTTGTGTGCAAGCTATTAAGTGAAAAGTAGCTTTTTAGCTCTTAAAAGCTAAGTTCCTGAAACAGCTTTTTCATAAGCTCTTTAAGAGCTTATTTTTGAGTTTCAGCTTATAGTTCTTTTATTAAAGTTGCTTAAAAAGTTGTCCTTAACAACTTTTGTTCTTTAAGTTTTTCATAAAAGCAAAAAAAAAGGGAAGTGGAAGTCAGGGGTGAGCAAGACTCGAACCCCCGACCTCAACACCTCAACCTTTTATAAACACACACACTACACCTTACCGCTGTGCCCTTGGGTCTTTTTCATAAGACTCTTGCATTATTAAAACTTTATACACATTTTGGCCATTTAAGCCTAATAAGCTGTTAAAGCTTATTTCACAGCTTATTTGATAAGCTGTGATCTCGGGCTTATTTTTCCTAGGATTTAATTAGTTTTAGCTATTTTCTGTAATTTTTCTAGAATTTTTATATTTCGTTTAGTATTTTTAAACATTTGTTTTCATTTAAAACTTTAAAAAATAGAAAAATAATCAAAAAATTTAAAAATCTTTTTTTAGAAAAATCTCGTTTTCTAAAGAACGGAATTCGTTCTCGTTTTCGTTTTTCGTGTTTTAACGCTCATTTCAATTCTGTTTTGGTTCTAGTTTTCTTTAAACTTACTTTTTTAGTCAAATAGAGTCCATTTTAAAAGAAAATTTTAAGTTAGGTTTATTCTTAGCAAATTAGGGTTTTTGACCTTCATTTAAGGGTCCCGTTTTGTGTTTTTTAAGGTGGCTAATTAGGGTTTTTTTTTTTCAATTTGTCATTTATGTTTTCGTCGCGTGTTTAATGAATGTACTTGCATTTAATTGTTTTAATTGTTTTTCGTCATAGTTAATCAATCAAAAAGTTTAAAATCATTCTTAACATTGTCAACTGAATCAAGGGTTTCTATTCACATTTCTTTGGGATCACGTCACGGTAATCACTTTCACCGGTTAATATACTATTATACTAGATTATTTGTGAAGAGTTTCCTTTTCTACCTTTTGTTCTTCAATGGTTTATGGTAAATTTTCCATCGTATTATATTTTATATTTTACGTGTGTCGTGATTCAGTCCGCTCAAACCAGCGAATGAGGCTAACTGCTCCTTCCGTACCATTGAAGTAGAAAGGTTGACAGCTAACGAACTCTTTATAGTTTCCCGTTTTTGCTACAGGAGTTCCAGTAGGTCCGGTGTTCCTATTGGGATTACTAGCACTTGCCATTGATGCAGCTTGTGCTTTCAGAGCTGAGGAAATGCCATCATTAATTAGTTGCTGGATGGCAGCTAAAGTTATGGCTGGTGTTTCAGATGTTGACGTCCTTTTGGGAGGCATTCTATCAACACAAGATAACGCGTAGTAAGAATGACATCACAAGTTTTGAAAGGTAATACTTAAAAGAAAATGTGATGCTTAAAATGCTTAAAGAGAAATGCTTATTTTTGAATTTTAAGCACTTAGGGGTTATGGTATGATTCATGAAGACGGAGATAATGATGCAATTAGTGGAAATGATGATGAAAGAGCGATAAGTTAGAAATAATAAGATACGAAACGGGATTGCCTTTATAAATAACTTGCCTTCTTACTGTACACAGACAAGCGTTTTTATTTATACCACACATCCCATGGCTAGGATAAAGCTATAACTATTCTAAGAGTTTGTTGATTCTGAGCCGGTAGATGACATCCTAAAGATCCTCCTGATCTGTTTGGTGACGAGCTTGGATTTTCTCAATGATTTGTTCAAGATCGGAAATTCTGTAGTGAGCAAAAGCAATCTTATCTTTTTGCCCTAACCGTTCCTTTTGAAGTCTGATAATCTGAGTGCGGATTCCCTTAAGTTCGGTCTTTAGTTTGTTACCATTAATACGTCCTTCTTCCATTTTCTCAATGCGGTGAAGAGAGAGTTCATCTAAGTAGTTCAAAATATCTTTGACTTGTTTCTCATGATGTTTCAGATACATCTTATCTGAACATTTTCCTTTTTCAAATACTTGAGGTGGGGTAGGAGTATAAACTGAGGAAGATGGTGATACCAAATTACGGGTTTGATTCCGAGATGGATTAGATAACGTAGTTGAGGAGGAAGATGGGGAACAGATTCGTTTCTTAGGTGGTAATAGTTTTTCAAGAACAAAGAAATATCGGGGATCAAATAGTAGTGATGGTGGTAATATCGATGATGGAGTTAAAATAGCTGGTGGAGTAATAGGATCTGGTGGTGAAATAGGTAATTCCTTAGCATAAAATGCTTGTACGTCCTTCAAACAAGGATTATTGTAGAAAGATGAGAATACTGGTGGGATTATATTATCTGTAGAGTTTTCCGAAGAGTTAAAAGAATTGCTTCCCAATGAAGCTGGGAAATAATCTGATGAGACCGAAGTATAGTTAAGAATATTCATAGAGGAAAAAGCATCCTCAATATCGGAAGTAGAGTGGTTGGGAGAAGACATCGTTCTGTTAACAACCCAGTCGTAAAAAACATAAGTTAAATTATATATACTTAATTTATATTTAATATATATTAATTTACTTATATTTTTGTAATAATTTAATTTATATAATATAATAATAAATAAGTATAAAATTTAAGTAATAAAATAATAACGTATAAATAATTAAAAAAATAAAATAAAATTATATTATAAAAAGTCTTATACTATCTGTTTAATATTTATTACACAATAATATTCAAATATTAAGACATTAAAGCACAACAACATTCCAACACACAACCAACACACCACAAAACACGAAAAAAAAACACCCACACACACGACAGAACCAAAACTTCCCACAACCACCGAACAAACACCCACAACACACACCACCCACAGACCCACATCAAAACCACAACAACCGACCACAACACACCGCCAACACAACCAAACCAAAAAACAAACACATCCATCCATCACAAAACATACCACACCAAAATCTACCTCACACACCACGACCACCCAACACAACCCAAAAAAACCACCCAAACACACAAAATCACTATAACAAAACAGCACGTAACTCTAACAAACCACCAACAACCGTACACCCACAAACCACTAAAAACCCACCCACAACTCACCAACTCAACATAAAACAACGACTAGACAAACAACCCACCCACAAAAAAACAACGCACACACCACACACACCCAAACCCCACAAACTTCTCACCAATTCACGACCAAAAACCCCAAAACAACACACCACCACACACTAACGACACACAAACCAACACCACCCCCCACACATACACACACCAACCAAAACCGCCACACCAAACCACCTACACACAACAAAACAACAACCCAACCAACAAAACCACAAAAACACCCACACCCAAACCTTAAACCACCACACAACACACACCACACACTACAACACACAAGACACAGCTCAAAAAACAACACCACACCACTACACAAAACGCAACCTACACCAACCGCACATTTAACACAAACACATGACCACCAACACACAACTACCCCAACAACTTAGCAAACAAACAACAACACAAACACTAGACACCACCACAAAGCCAACACAAACAACAACAACCCATACACTATCCCAACAAACCTGAAGAACAACCAAGAACAACAACAAACAAACACAAACAAACCCAAACTACGTTCACTACCAAACACACAATAACCACCACACCTACCAACAACCATACCACCACGCGAACATCACACACACAAACACACACCCCACCCAACACGCACTAAACACCCACACCCACACCGCCACAACAACAAAATCACAACTACAAACTACCACAATACCCACACCCACAACACACAAACAAACATGAACCAACATACAAACACCTCCTAATCCCAACCACACCCCCCACCGCAAACCCCACCCCCCCACCAAACAACACAACCAAACAACACCCCATAAAACACAACACAATAAAACAACACAAACCCCACGTCCACACACACCAACGACACACACCACAACAAACAAAACACACCTACATACACGAACCACCCCCAAACCAAAAAACACCACTGTACACATACAACACAGAACACAAGAACACCACACACCACACATTGACCTACACCCAAGACCAAACCCCCACACCACACCAACACCAACTAAACAACCACTACAACACCCCGACAACAAACATCCAAACACACAACCACAACAACAACAACAGAAACACAAACCACCCACCAACACAAAAACAACACAACACTAACATAAGCTCCAACAACCCCATACCGACTACTAACACAACACACAACAGACCACCAACCAAAGAACCCACACAACAACAAACACACAAAAACACCGACATACAAACAACCCAAAAACACAACACAAACCCAAACCAATACACACAACCACAACAACACCACATCCCAAACACCAAAACACAACCAGAAAAACAACATCAACACACAATCAAACTACACAACCACCCAAACACACAAACCCAACACCCAACACGAGACCCACACCTAACACACACACTACACCCGCCCACCAACACACAAAACAACCCCAGCCCCTACCACCAACCACAAACCAACAAACAACCTTAGAAACACCTCACTACAAACCATTAACACACCACACCACAAACGACAAACTACCACACACCAAAAAAAAACAAAAATCAAACACCACACGACCAACCACACACAAAAACCAAACCCCCCACCCCACACAGAACAAACCAACACAAAACAACACCCACCAAACATCCCCACCCCCCCCCCCACCTATCAACACGAAAATTACTAGGCTCCACAAAACAACCCCCACAAACGAACCCTCAGCCTATAAAACAAACATTATTAACAACTTTAGCCACCTCACCCACAAAACCCCCCAACACACTAACAACCACCATAACAACCCCACACACACACCACACACTCAAACCCAACACACACAACACACACCAACACAACACCACAATAAGACCCACACACAAGGACACCCACCAAACTACACACACTTCGACAACAAACGACAGAAATCCAACCACAACGACCACCACTACTTAACACCAGCCACCACGACAAACAAACCAAACCAAAAACCCACAATACCCAAACCAACACAACCACAACCCAGATCCAACAAACACACAGACAAACAAAAATACGATAAACACACAAACTACCAAGAGCCTGAAAACACGATACCCGACCCAAACCAACAAACACCACACACCACGAAACAACACCCCAGTACCACCAAAGACAACAACACCACCACGACAAACCACCCCGCAAACCCTACCACTACCCAATACCACTAACAACCCATCCCACAACAAAAAACACAGCACAACAACAACCCAAAAACACCAGAAACCTACAACACAAAAACCACCACCCCAAACAGCACACTACCACCACGAACACACCATCCATTAAACTCCACCACAAACAACAGCACACAACACAACTCAACAACACAACAACCAACACACCTAGACAAACCCATCACAAACAAGAAACCCAACACCAAACCAAAACGACACAGACACTAACCACGAAACCACCACAAAAACATCCCAACAGCAACCAACACCTTCAACACCCATCCCATCACACCTAAACAAAACACAACGAAATCACAACACACACCAACACAAAAACAACACAAACACAACACATATAAAAACACACACAACAACAACACCCACTAACCACCCACAACACAACTCAAATAACAACCCTAACGAACCACCTAACCACCAACACAACTAACCCCATACACCCAAAAACACACACACACACACACACACAGACCACAACACAAAACCCATCAACACCAACCAACCCACACAACAAAACCACACCACACAACACTACACACACACACACACACAAACACAACTAACAACACCAACCTAAAACGAAAATACCTAACCGCCACAACACCACCAACTCCCAGACACACCACACAACAACAACCACACACAACCCCACACACCGCACCAGACCCACCAAGACCCACCACACAACCCAAAAACCACCACCAACAACAACACAACAACCCACCCAACACCACAAAGCACACCCTAACACCCAAAAACAACACCAAAAACACCTCACCCCACCCACTCATAGACCACTAACAACCACACGAAATTAAACACTAACAAACACACAAAACACACTTACACCACACAACCATCACCCGAAACTAACCACAAACACAACCCAAACACACAATAAACACACAAACAACCACCTCGCCCACCACACCCTCAATAACAACACACACTAACCATCATAACACCAAACACAAAACCACTACCCAACCGACAAACAACACAAACCACAAACACCCCCACCTTACCAGCACCACGACACAACAGACCAAACCAAAACCCAACAAAGCCCACACACACACACTACAACAAAACACCCCAACACACAAAACACACGAAACACCACCACACAACCACCCATCAACACCATACAACACCACAACAGCCCCACACCACAAACACCACAAGACCACCACAAAACAACACATCACCAAACATAAAAACAACACCACTCTCACTAACCATCAAGAACATCCACACAAACATAAAATATACACACACTACCACACCAACACACACGACCGTTAAACACGCATACAAACAAAACAACCACACAACAAGCCCACCACACACACCCACAAACTAGCCCACTCACAAACCCCTAACCTAACGCCTAACAAGCACAACACAAACCCCCAACACAACTAAAAACCCAACTCCACCACCCTCCAAAGGACAAGCCAGCCAAAACACCGACTATAACCACAAACCAACACAATCACAAACCTACTGACCACCAAACCCCCCAACAAAAAACACTAAAACACAACAACTAACCAACTACACAAACAAGAAACACACACCCAACCACCACAACCAACAACCAAACACGACACCAATACAACCACACACACGTACCACCACCACACACCACACAACACAACACACAAACCCCACCCCCCCCCCCCCACACAACAACAAACCAAAACCACCGCCCCCAATCACAACACAACAAAACCACAACATCAACAAAAAACAACCAAATCAACACACAAACCCACCATAACAAACACACAGCGACAAAAACACTATCACACAACCAAACACCACACAACACACCACAACCCACCCACCCACACACTAAAACACTCATAGACAACCACACCAAACACCCCCTATAAAAACACAACCACACACCAAAATACATCCAACACAAACATAAACCAACATAGAAAAAAAAACCTACAACACGCACAACCAACATGCACACACACCACACCAAACACACACACAAACAACACAAACACACACACTACATCCCACCACATCTCACCAACAACAACTACCCTAATTCACACAAAAAACACAAAACCCAACCCTAACACCCCACAAACAAAAAACCACAACAAACCAACAATCAACCACAAACGACAACACACACAACACACCAGACACAACACACACACAACACCACCAATACAAAACCACCACGAACAAAACACTCCAACCAACACACAAAACACACTTCAAAACAACACAACACACCAACACCACAAACAAGCAACAACAAACTACACACTACACCCACACTCAAACTAAATACACACTACAACACCACGACCGACACAAAACACCCCACACCCAACACTAACTAACACACATACACAACCCACTACACAAAAAACCCACCAACCACCAACAATCAACACCGCCCCCAACAAGCATATAGCTTACCAGCACAACAACAAAACAAACACAAACCACACAACCTAACCTCACCAACACCACCAACCAAACTACAAAACAAACCCAAAGACCACACGTACCCAACTAACCACTCCACCACACACACACACCTACCTAACCCATAACACACTAACAACCAACAAACAACCACACAAATAACACACACACATCAACCATCAACACAACACACACAAGACACTAAACAAGACCATCCAACCCCAACAAAAACAACCGAACACACACAAACAACACACACCACCATAAACCCCATCACACCCCAGCACAACAACACCACCACCCCAAAACAAAAACACAACACACAGAAGAACACACGACAACCCAACCAACAAGATAACAACCCACCAAACAGCACAGCACAACACACAACTCACAGAACCCAACACCACACCAAACACCCCAACACTACCACAAACACCCCCAAAACCAACCCACTCCACACAACCCAACAACACAACCACCAAAGACAAAACACCACCCCCCCAAACAAACCACTACAACACGACACAACCAACTACACAACACACAAAACCACAAACACCACAACAACAACCACAACCACCAACCACAACACAACCCAACACCAGACCCACGACACACGACCACCACGCTACACAAATGCTACCCGAAACCAACAATCACCAACAACAAGCACACGAACACTCCCCAGAAAAACCCACAACAAACCCCACAAACAACCAAAAACAAAACGACACAACACCCACACCAACACACCACACACACTTCACATCTAAACACAACACAAACCAGCAATCCACACAAAACAAAAACTAAACAAAACCACACAACCACACAAACACAAACCTAAACAGATCACCAAACCCAGACGGCACGAACACCACCCCGGATAAAACCCAACACCCCTACACCGGACAACAACACAACACCACATCTACCAACACACACCAACAAAGCAAAACCATAACACCGACTCATACAACACAAAACATAATCACACTAATTACCAACAAACCAAACCCCACTAACACCACAGAACAAACCCACCAATCACACAAACACAAACACTACAACACACAACGTACACACCGAGCAGCATCAACCACAAATCACTCACAAACCCCCAACAACACAAAACCCAAAACCAAAAAACACAACAGACACTACATCCCACGACACCACACTAACACATTCTACACAACAACAACCAACCACATCTAAACCACGAACACACCATCCACCACAAAACAACCACAATCCCACAAACACCACAACCACGACACCCAAACACATACACAACCAAAGCAACCACACCTACACAATGAGACCACATACCCCAAGCACACATGAACAATACACACACAACAAACAACCACACCCACCAACAACATCCACAACACAACCGCAGAAGCAAGACATCCTAAACCATCACAAACACCACAACACACCGCATCACACCACCCCACCCTACAACACAAACCTCACACCCACATTCATACAAGAAAAACCACAACCAAAAATAACACACAAACACCGCCACCACACCACACACCCCATCACAACACCACCGCACACCCAAATAACCCAATACCAAACACACAAAACAACTACACCACAGGACACACAAAACCCACACACAGACCATCCACACAAATCACAACAACACTGAGCAACCCGACTTAACAAACCAACCCTCACGAAACCCACAACAAACAACCAACGAATACCCCACACACCACACACAAACCCCACTCATCAAGAAACCCAAAAAACAACACCAACCACGCACACACAACAAACACCAAACAACACACACACAAACCACAACGCCACTCACACAACAACAAACAACTACATCAACCAACACAAAACTACCACCGCCAACAACACCATAACAACAAAACACAATAACACCAACAACCACCAACACCCCCAAACACAACAAACAAAAAAACACACAACACGGGGGGGGGGGGGAGGGGACAACACAAACAACAACAAAACAACACACGAAACAGAAACTATAAACACACGACAACAAAAACACCCAAACAACACACACCAACCCAACGAAACCAAACCAGCAATAAACAAGCCACTTACACCCAAACACACACACCAATCCCCCAAAACCCACCAACACCAACACCCAAACCAAACAACCCAACACAGATCACACACCAAAAACAAACAACAAACAACACTACAAGACAACACACACCACAACATTCACCACGATTAAACCAACACCACACAACAAAACCAGCAAACACAAACACCACCATACACACACCACCCAAGACCAACCACAACACTAAACCACAAACTAAATCCAAACACCCACACCACCCAGACACCAACACACAAACCAAACTCCCTAACAACACACCACATAACAAAAACACCCGAACACCACATCCAACCACACAACACAACGTAACACAAAACACGACCAACCGAATCCTAACCAACAAACCAAAAAACAAAGAACCCCCCCCCACACCAACAATTACCAAAACAACCACCACACAACAACAACACACCACACACAACCAAAAACCTTACCAACAAAAACACCATTACACACACACACCCCAAACATAAAACTAACACGAACACAAACTACCCTGACACAACCACTACCAAAAACACACCCAACCACACACCAACCCAGAAACAACATTACCAACACCAAAACATCAACCCCCAAAACAAAACACACACCAACACCCAACAACCACCCCAACCGACAAAATAGAACACCAAAAACCTTAACACAACCACACCACCAAAACAAAACAAAAACACACACCAACAAACGACCAACATACACTACCAGGACACAAAACAACCCACCACACACCACACAAAAACCACACAAAACACACCCAAAAACCAACACACACCCCACACACATACACAAAAACACAACACACAACCCCATCACAGAACCAACAATCACACCATACACCCACAACACCAACACAACCACACACCGAACAAAACATCACCACACACACAACACAACACACTCAACACACAACACACAACAAAACCAAATAACCGAACAACCAAAACAATACCCACACACTACCATACACACAACACACAAACCTCCCACACAAAACAACCCACAGAAATCACAAGTACCCAACACAACAACAAACACAACACCCAACAATACCACCCCACCCACCAACAACCCAAAAAACACACACCAACAAACCCACAATAACACACTACTAACCCCAACATTTCCCACCACACTGACCACAAACAACAACAAACACACACATACACCACACACAACCTTACCAAAAGCAACCGAGCACCAACCATCACCCAACCAACATCACCCATAACAACAAACGACAACCTACACACTACACACAACACAACACCACCACACACAACCAAACAAAAAAAACCAACCATCCACCCCACACACACAAACAACCACACACAACAAAGAAACAACAAGCTAAACCACCACAAAACACAACCACCGCACACCACACACACAAAATAACAACCTGACCCCAACACCCTAACAAAACCCACCAACCACACGACGAACCAATACACGAAAAGCACACACCCCCGAAACACAACCCAACAACCCCACCACCACCACCCACACAACCCACAACCCACCCAACAGCCACACCAACACAATACTCCCACCACCACACAACACACACGCCACCACACCAACAACATACCACACACCACGCACATAACACAAACCCACCAGAACCGTTCCATGACTTGTGCCCCTTCTTCCAGAATTCGTCCCCCGCCCCATCGTAACACATAACCTTAAACCCCAAGAACTCACCCACCCAGTCGCATCAACCCCCACCAGACCCACCCCCCAAAAACCCCACACCAGTCGCCTCAAACACTTGGTACTACCAACCTGTGCACCCCCACACCACCAACACGCACACCCCAAAACAGCCGGGACTAAGAATGGACAACAAAAAGTTACACAATCAAACACCACCGAGTAAAACCAACTCCTGACCCCCCCACTAAACACCACCGATATCCAGCTAACCGAACACCCATCAAAGCTTCAGCCACACCGTGCCGCAACAGCTTCCTAACCTGAGATACCCATGCTAGCAAGTGTCACCACACAGGTAGTGAAATTCATAGGATATGATACGCAGTTTGCAAAACCAGTAATAGATCCACAACATGTACACACACCCTTTCATCAGACAAATAAACTATGTACTTAACTTGGGTCCCGTTTTAATTAAAAACCCTTTAATATAAACAAGCAACGAATGCAATTAACATAGTAACAGAGAGATTACAGCGTTATTGTCCTGTAAGGGTCAGAATGGTCTTGTTCTCAAGTTCACCACACATAAACAATACAAAGTCAAAATAACAGCCTTGAGGAGCTCATAATATCAACATATAATATCCAAAGTCAATTTAACGACTTGAAGTCAAATTTAACGTACTAGTATGAATTAATTACACTATCATTAAAATATCACGTCAATTTAATGACTAGACGTCAAAATTAACGACTTGTAGATTGTAATATTAACACATTAATATCCACAGTCAATTTAACGACCTAGTAATAAATTAAAGACTTTGTAGGATATAAAACTTAGACACAATTAAAAAGTATGTATAGAAAAAGCATGTACCTTGTATTCGTATTTTATAGCAGGTATCCCTCTCACGGGTATTTATAAAAGATTGAAATGCGAGTCTATGTATTCACTAAGTCCTTTGAAAAGTAATCAATTGTTATAAAAAAATGAGGTATGTAAAAAGTTTGTAACTAGCATTATCCCCCTCGGGGTTTATAAAAACAGTGTAAAAAATTAAAGGCGAGGTTATGAACTTCCCCTGATAGGTATATGTAATAAATAAACTGAAATGAAGCTGACGAACCTTATCACAATCATAACCAGGAAAGTTTGCTTATAATAAATGAAAATAGACAGCCACTCACGCCAAACCTGAGAAAATATGTTGAGTCTTATGAAGATTTGTACTCTAGAATAAAGTATAACGTTCAGGGGGGGGGGGGGGGGGGGGGGGGGGTGGTCAAAAAAATTCAAAGGCATTCATAAACGTTTGAGGAGCTAGGGCACATAAATCGGAAACCCCAACAACTCAGTCGAGAACGTAATACCAAGAAGAAAATCTTAATATGAAGCTCCCAAGTATTGTGATATGATATAATCGGTTTAACGTTTTATAAATCAATAACTGGAAAATGTTAAGCACGAGAATCAAAAATTAAGTTATGTCAGGTAAGGTTTAACAATGATTTATATACTTTTTCAAAATGTTACATTTTAGACCCTAGGGTTTGGAAAACTGCAAGTAGACCGCTGGGGTTTGGAAAATTGCAAGTAGACCCCTGAGGTTTGCATTTTTACGACTAAGTCCCCTTTAACTTTTGTAAGATATACCAATTAAAACTAGGACTTTGAAAAGTGACCATAAAAGACCCCTATAGTTAAAAACTTTGATAAAATGACACTTTTAGCTTTTAAGTTATAAGTTTCCGAAAGATACGATAATACCCTGCAAGGATTAAAATTACAAATCATTCCAAATTGCCATGCAACTTAGTTTAACCAAACAATAGAACATTTAAAAGTTTATAATAAACTAAAAATAAGAAGATTTAACATAACACACGTTAATTTACCGATTCGTTAAGCTAGGAAGTAAACGGGTCAAATTAGGGATTCAAAACGTAAACGCTCGGTATATAGGTAAATACCTTCATTAAATCAATAAAGTAGTTATTTTAAGATTAATTTAAGCATGCTAGGATAGATTATACTAATCTTAAATTATTAAAACATTTATTTTTTAAGAAAAACGCGAAATTAAGGTTTTCGGGTGTACGGTTTAGGATCAAGAATGGAAAATGAGCATGAATTAGAGTTATGAAAACTTTAACAAGATATAATTAGGATCGTATGTAACATTTAAATGTGAATAGCAGAAGAGAACATCCGAACCTGGAGTTTGAGCTACATGATCAAAAATGAAGGAAATGGGTTCATTTGGGTAAGTATATACCACTCGTACTCTTGTATATTATTCCCGGGGCATCAAATCTATCAGGGTCTTCGCCTTCTTGAACTCATTAATGACCTATGGATCATAAGGGAGCAAGGTATAGCTCCTAAAGGGTTATAGAGTAGAAGTAGGGATGAAAGAAAAATGAAGCATGTTGGTCCTATTTATACTATTTGAGATCAGGTAGCGAGAGTGAAGCTTTGTAAATCTGATGAGGACACATGGAGAAGCTAGGACCTGATGTGGGAGGTCTAGAGAATGAGTTATACAAGCTAGTATGCAAGGTGGAAGAAGATGAAGGCCATATAGGGGTGTTTGGTGTCCGCGGCTCATTGGAGCAAAAAGAAGGTCATGTGCCTTTATTTTCGACCAAGAGAAGGTATAAGGAGGTGGGTAAGCTGCTTAAGGGTTTCTAGAAGGAGTTCATGTAAGTATCTTGCACATGGATGGGTCTTAAATGGGTCAAAATGGGTCAAGTTTAGCCGCGGGTCTGTTTTGGGCTCGGCATGGTTTTTTCAAAGAGTCCTTTTCTAAGTAACATTGGAGTTTATAATGATAAGGATAGATGAAATAGGTTGTTAAGGTCTGGTATTAAAGTAATTAGCAAAGATTAGCAATTGGTTTGGGTTAAAACGGATTAGAATTGAAGAAACGAGGTCACGGGTTCAAATAGGGCTCGTTTAGGGTTTTCTTGACTTTCTTGGCTTATATTTTGCATACTCTTGATTAGGAATGATGGAATACAAATCCTAGGGCTTATATAAAGTATTATCAATGAAGTTTGGTCATTGGTTTAAGTTAAAATGGGTTGAAATTGAGAAAACGGGTCAAAATCACAATTAGGGCATAATTAGGGTTTTCTGGATTCGTTAAGGTTTTCTAGGCTTTGATTTCTTGCACATTGCTAAGTTAATGATAGATAATGCGCTTTGTAAACTAATTTTATGGATTTACAATGGCCCTTTGAGGTTGGTTATTGGGATTAGAATAGATAAAAACAAGTTAAACGGGTTAAATGAACCAATTAGAACATTAAGGGTTCTAAGTATATTTTTACGCACAATGAATTAAAATGAGAATGTATAGATGAAATAATGATTGATTAGGATTGATGTGATTGTAAAATATAGTCTATTTGACAACTTATTTGAGTGTTGGTTTGGGTTTACAATGGATAAAATAATCAAGAAACGATCATGGATTAGAATTAGCTCGGTTTTAAGGTTTAGGTTTTTGAATTAGGGTTTTTGAGTATAACAGATTTAAGAAAGCATATGAAAATGGAATATTTAAGTGGGTTTATATATTGTATATATGATGTATTAACATGAACACAAGTATGTGAAAGAAATTAGAATGAACACGGAGGGTAAAACGGCTATTTTAGAGATCATCTTAATGATACTTGTATATTAGTTTTAGAGATTTGAACTTGACTTAAAGGAGTTATCTTTCAAATGAGATGTTATCTTTGCGTGTACATGTTACTTAGTAGCATTTGCCTTCACTTTAGGGGTTAACCCTTTCCAAAGAATTAGGGTTTAGGGCATCCGAATAATGGATTAAAGCCTTTTGATATGATGTTGCGAATGGTACCTTTTAGGAATAATGTACCTTATAAAATTGTATTATAGATATTGACTTGATATGTGGATGATGTTGCTTTGATAAAATGAACAGGATGAA
The DNA here is from genome assembly GCA_026074375.1 of Tanacetum coccineum. Classification (NCBI taxonomy): domain Eukaryota; kingdom Viridiplantae; phylum Streptophyta; class Magnoliopsida; order Asterales; family Asteraceae; genus Tanacetum; species Tanacetum coccineum. The sequence continues at coordinate 55,675 of BQNB010006529.1, read as the reverse complement.
CATAGATAGTTTGGCGTAAGCTCGTTTACTTTAGTTTTAACAAGTTACCTGCTTAAAGAGATATAGACAATGCAAAGTAATGTAATAAAGCGAAAAATTTCCCGACAATTATGATAATAGTAAATAGGTTTGCTTTGAAGAAAAACTTGAGTTGTTATAAATGTTATGTATTTTGTTGAACCACCATGCGTTTCATAACTGTTATTTTGTAAACTTTAATGAATTCAGCACAACGTTTGTTGACCTATTAAGAGATTATCTCAGGCTAGTTGTTGTGAATGGCTTGGACGGGATGTAACGCGGATATCAAGAAGGAGTGTCGGTGAGTAGAGTGTCCATAGATTAAAAATAATGTTTTATGAATCTGATCCGTGTATGACTTTTAGAAAATAATTTCTACGTGGTAATGGTACCATGTAACTCCCGATCTTACAATAAATGTAATGTGTTATACAAACGAATCTTAGAACGTTTACTGGACTCATGTGCATGTTATTTTATGAAATTTTTTGTAGCACCCCAATGTTGTATTCCGCTGCGTATCGTAGTTTGGGGGTGTTACAGTACTAAAGAAAGAACTTTTCATATTATGTGTCGCTTGATGGCAAATTTGATACATGGACCGTACTCTATTTTAAAAACTATTTGTTTTGAAAATTAGAGCGACGTGGCTCTGATACGAATTGAAAATTAAAACTTTTGTATCAAACAACCAATCAAGTTTGACGTAATATGAAAGTTATCCATAATAGTTCTATAATTAATATACTAAAGAGCATCAAACAAAGCATATCACCACAACTGTGACAACCGTGATTGGAGCAGGTTAGTTTATACCTATAGAAATGGTTAAGAGTTCATTTTATGTGTTTAAGTGTCATGCTATGTGATTTTATGTGTGCTAAGTGAGTTAAGTATGTGCATGATATCATTTTGAGGTGTATGGACATCTCATTTTGAGTATATTTGTGTTGGATAATGAGTATTTCATTTGTTCACGTTTAGTGATAATGGAAAGTAATGGCGTATGGCATGTAATGCTACGTCAGTAGTTAGATGATTAAGTGTTAAGTGTTTATGGGAAATGTGGCATTTTAGAAATGAAATAGGTAAGTGAAATATAGAAGTTTATAGCAAACTTTCTAAAAATAGAAAGTGGTTTGGTGAAATAAAAGTTATATTTAGAAAGTTTGGTAAGTAGCGTTTAAGTAAAAATGTTTAATCAAATTAGCTTAGGTTTTTATAAAAACTTAAGGTAATGAAGTGAACAAGTTAATTAATAATGTAATAAAAAAATATGATAAAAAATATATATGGCGCATTTGTTTGGGACGGCAAAGAAAGAAGAAAAAGGAAAATAAAAAGGGATTTATGCATTATCCAGAGGAGTTATAGTAGGATTAGAGTTTTCTAACTCTTAGATTTACCATAGGCCAAGAAAACAACTCATTCCTTCCCCCTAGATCCCACCCTCATTTAGCCAAAATCCTTCTCCCCCTAAACCCCTTAGTGTCGACTTTTAGTCCCTAAAAATAAGGATCCAAGAGTTTATGTTTAGGAGCTAGCAATCAAGGTAAGTATGTTCATCTTTGTTAGATTTGTTCGTTCATGTAACACTTTCTATGATGGATATAGGGTTTTCATAAAAATACAGAAAATTAATGATATTTAATGATCCTAGAATGATTAGGGATAGATTAGATGCATGTTCATGCATGTGGTAAGATTAGGGTTGCGTTAACTTATGAATTAGTATAAGCAGAATTTAGGGCTTGTGATCACGGGGAGTTAATATCATCCATGATGGTTAATAGGTTATGAGTGTTCTAGACTCTAACATATCTCATTGATTTACCTTTCCAAAAATCCCAGCCTCGAAGGTTTTTAAGGTAGGAAAGTCATTTAAATAATCTTTGCAACAAAAGTGGTCAAAACAGTAAATACTGGTCAGAATTAGGTCATGTTTGTGTGGATGAAACCCTAACTTAAAATTCGAATTAAGCTTAGATCTTCTACAGTAGTTAAGTTCCATATGTATATAAAGAAAACCTAGAAGGATAGCTTCTAATATTATGTCTAAGTATGGTTAGTATGTCCAAAATTTTCAGTGTGCAATTAAATCCGAATTGGGACAGTTTTGAGGTTTGATTTTATTTGGGATAGATTCACATGTAATGGGTACTTGGGAATCTCAAGGTATTTAATAAACACAAAGGAACTTAGGTGATTTTTTATATGAATTATGGAGGTCAACAAGTAGGGGTTTTGAGTGCGTAAAGACACACTAAAATTCTGCATTTTTGGATAAATTGTAGTCAACTAGTATAATATGTTATCAAGATGGTTAAGGTTGGGCATGGTGTCGAGGTGACCCATGATGGTTAATCAAACCCTTAGACATCCATCATATGAGTGCTACATATACTTGAGCTTTTAGCTTGGTCGCGTGTAACACGTTTGTGTTTGTATTGTGTAGCTCGAGTTGATATTGTTTGGAAGCTGCTTGTGCATTAGGTGAGTTTCATAGCCCCTCTTTTTCTTATAATTTATTGGGGTGGAAATGATGCAAAGTGTTTAGAAATGTTTTGATTAGTGTGATAATGTTTTGTCAAAGATGCATGGACTATACGTGACTATTGTATGTTGTGTGCTACATGATTTGTGATGTGGATATTATGAATATGTGAACAATCAGGGGTGATCACTTCGGGTACCATGACCTTTTTAGTGGATGGAAAACAGTAGCCTAGTCGAGCAATGAATGTTACTTTAGAGTAAGACCTATGGCCTGGGCAAAGGGAGAAACTACAGGACCTTGGTACGTCAATGAGTACGTCTGAGTTCGTATGCTGATAATTGTGTGATTTGATTGGATTTGCAAGTTAGCCTGTAGATAGTTCATTTATTGTCCATGCTAAAGTATTTCTTTATTCTCACAGTAATTTACAGTTGGATTTGATTATCGTATCTTAAACCTATGACTCTCACCAACATTATGTTGACGTTTTAAGCATCATTTTCAGGTAATCATCTTAAGGATGTTGAACGTTAGAAGAGTGATGATTGAGACCCGAAGGCTGCACGCGATCATTCTCCTAAAGATTTTATTTATGTCATTTGAATTGTTTGATACTTGGTTGTTATTTGATTTTGTTTACCACTTTTTGGATTATGTTTCCTTGTGGTATGACTTTGCTATCGTAATGCAAGACTCCTTTTATCCTTTGTTGGTTATTGTCCAGAACACATAGTGGTCCCCATTTGATTATCCTTTTCCTTTAGTCCCTCTTATTTGATTGACACTATTTGTGTTTGATGAAACTTATGATGTTTACGCCTCGTTGTTTCCGCCAGCGGGGTGTGACAGATTGGTATCAGAGCCTTTGGTTATAGAGAAGTAGGTGGTTGAGCCTAGACTATAACCTAGGGGTCCTTTATGTAGATGCATTTAGGGCTTAAGTGTTTAATGCTATAACTGCTATGCTTCCCCTCTATTTTTGCATAGCTTATATATCTCGTATTTTGCTAAGTTGTCATTTTAGTTATTTTGCCTCCCATTATCCTGGATAGATATGTATTACTTTCTTAGTAAATTTAAGAAGCTATGTTTTCCCCCACCCGTAAGAAGTCTCGTTGGGGAACTGTTTTTCCAACTAGGACTTTAAGCGTTTATAAGAGCCTCTTGTGTGAACCAAGGAGATAGATATTTGTGAACCGTTGTCGGATGCAGCGTAATAGGGCTGGAACCCGCGAAAGTCGAGAGATTCTTACCAAGGCAAATCAAAACCCAAGCGAGCCCAGCATAAGTTTATCTGGTGTTTGCCTTACCTCGTCATGTTGTTATTGATTATTTCTTTTGGATAGCTCGTATTTTGGGAATTGTTGCGAGACTTTTGTTCCTTTATGTCGTTCGATTTTATTTTGATATAAGTAAGTAGTTATTTGATGGAGAATCCTTTATGTGTTTAGTTGGAGTGGTTTAAGATGTGCAATGTGGAATATGTGCTTAGATGTGAATTATGATTTAAATGGGTAATCTTGGAAGTAAGTACACGTGTGAAAGGAGGCACTTATAATTATGGTAGCCAACATAATTATAAAGGCATCACACACGTAGACTTGTGACCATGATTGAATTTATTTGTGTTTGGTTATAAGGTGGTAGTGTAATATGTTTTTTTATTGATATGTGTATTCATGATAAGGATGGTGGTATGGGTAGAGAATTTTTTCTCTACCCTATTGTGGGATATGTTGAGTTTGAGTTTGTAGAAGAAGTTAAAGTATTCCCCTTCTATCTAGTATTTGCGGATACCTATTATAGCTATTATAGATGTAAGCTGTTTGCTCGGTGTTTTGTTCGGATCCTAAGTCTAAGCTAAGACCCCCTCTCATCGTATCTTTGTTAGTAAGGATAACCTGAAATTTTCCTATTCGACGTCTCGAAGTATAATGGTTGTTCGGAATCCTGCTCTTTTGGATATAGGCGCGTTATGTTAGTTCTTTCGTTGCATGATAACATCGTATGATATCAAAGGTTCTTTTAAGCACGAATTGATCCAACAAATTATGTGGCTCATTACATCCCTTGGTTGTATATCCCTTGGTTTTTGTAACCCGTTGGCGACGTGTTAGTATCGATGCTTTTAGGTATGCCTCTGTTGATTTGTTATTTGTAAAGACCTATACGTTTTCTTTGGGGTTACGTAACGTCTTGCATGCTTTTCTCTTGTACGAGTTTGTTTTTTTATTTTATATTGAGTAATATGGTTCTTGGAGTATATTCTTTCATTTTCCAAAACAATAAAATTGTGTTTTAGAAGTCTGTACGGTGTTTAATACGATGCCCTTTTGGTATTATGTTGTCCTTGTTTGAGTAACATAATGTTATAATTGATGCCTAATTATAATAGAACCATTTGGAAGTATTGTGTTGGTTGGTTTGGAGAAAACCTGTGTAAAAAATGATCTCTGGTAGACATATTTTTAGTTCATTATAAAAAGTATTTTAAAGTGATTCATAGTGGTAAGGTACGATACACCATTAGATAAACCTTCTATAGATTTTTATGACAACCAGAATAAGTTTTTCAAAGATTACATTTAAGACAATTTCATTATTATTTAAAATAATTTTATACTTAAAGTGAATTTTTCTATAATTTAAATTGATTTTATAAAAACATTATTTAAATTGGTCTTTCGAGTAAAGGTCATAATTGATAAAAGAATTTCCCGTCTTCGTAATGGTATATTTTATGTGTATCATTTGTCTGGTACGCCTGTTATTTTCTTTCGTTTGTGCTTTCACTCATGCATATACCGTAACCTTTCTTTCAAAGGATTACTTATGTCAATTGACCACGTCTTATTTTCATATGTGGAATCTCCTAATGCCATTTCTAGCCTTTGACTCGAAATTCGTTTGCTATCCTATTCGATTTTTTGTAATCCCCCTTTGAGTTTGTTGATACCGTTGAGTCATTGAAGCTTTGATGTGATTGAGGGAATGGACTGGTTGTCCAAGAGGAAGTTTGCGATAGAATGTCATGAGAAGGTGGTTAGAATACCGTTTGGAAGGTGATGAGATACATCGGGAATCATGTGAACGTATCAAGGAGTCCCGAGGAAAACCCTTAATGAACATAATAGATGAACTTAGGATAAGTGATATACCCGTGGCGCGCGATATTACTGATGTGTTTCCGAAAGACTTGTTGGGGCTACCACCACAACGACAAGTTGAGTTTCGTATAGACTTAGTTCCTGGAGCGACGCCGGTCGCGAAGTCTCCTTATCGTTTGGCACCCTCGGAAATGCAAGAATTGTCTGGGCAACTTCAAGAGTTGCAAGACAAGGGTTTCATACGACCTAGCCATTCACCGTGGGGAGCACCTGTGTTATTCGTGAAGAAGAAGGATGGATCTTTTCGTATGTGTATCGACTATAGGGAGCTGAACAAAATAACTATTAAAAACCGTTATCCACTCCCTAGGATCGATGACTTGTTTGATCAGCTGCAAGGAGCATGTTATTTCTCTAAGATAGATCTTCGGTCAGGATATCATCAGCTATGCGTGCATGAAGATGACATTCTAAAGACCACATTTCGAACGAGATATGGATATTTTGAGTTTACGGTTATGCCATTTGGGTTAACCAATGCACCAGCGGTCTTCATGGACTTGATGAACCGGGTGTGCAAACCATATCTAGATAAGTTTGTCATTATCTTCATTGATGACATCCTGATCTACTCAAAGACGAAGAAAGAACATGAGGTTCACTTGAAGTTAGTGTTGGATTTACTGAGGAAGGAGAAGTTGTATGCTAAGGTTTCTAAGTGTGAGTTTTGGTTGGAAGAAGCGCATTTTCTTGATCACGTGGACCCGAGTAAGAGTGAGGCAGTGAGGAATTGGATGATTATTCTTAGGATTGGCATGTTACTACCAACGTTCATCACGAATTTTTTAAAGATTGTTGAACCCCCTTACTTCCCTAACTGAGAGGAATCAGAAGTATGAGAGGAGCGTAGAACAAGAAGTGGCTTTTCAGACTTTGAAGAATGATTTGTGTGATACTCCGATAAAGCGAATGTAGTGGGTGATGCGTTGAGTAGAAAGGAGAGAGTAAAATCAAGACGAGTAAGAGAAATGATACTAGCAGCCCAAAGTGAGACGTTCAAGCAACAGAACGTACTCACAGAAAGGCTACATGGTTTAGATCTACAGATGGAAAGAAAAAGAGACGAGAGTTTGTACTTTATGGATCGAATTTAGGTTCTATTGGTAGGAAGTGTAATGGATGAGGCCCA